>PVJA010001368.1:0-128477 GCA_004027025.1 Myocastor coypus | reverse complement strand
AAAAAAAAAAAAAAAAAAAAAAAAAAAAAAAAAAAAAAAAAAAAGTGTAGCAATTATGTTTGAAGATAGTCTGAATGTCAAAGTAAAATGGATCAAATAAAATAAAGGCCATTATATACTGATTAAGGGATAAATGCATGACGAACAGGTAACACTCATAGATATGTACACACCCAACACAGGAGCAACCAGTTATATAAGACAAACCTTAATGGACATGAAAAATCTAATATCCAATACCACAATCTTAACAAGAGACCTTAACACTCCTTTATCCCAAAAGGATAGACCAAAAACACAAAAAATTAGCAAAGAAGTAGCAGATCTTAAGCAGAACTTTGCACAACTGGACTTAATGAACATACGCAGAGTATTCCACCCAACTAAATCTGCATGCATATTTTGTTCAGCTGCACATGGGACATTTTCTAAAATAGACTGCATACTAGTCCAAGCGTCATGCTGAAGTATAAGCAAAAAAACAGAAATTATCCCATGCATATTATCTGACCACAGTGCAAAGAAACTGGAAATAAATAACAAAAGAATACATAAGAACCCCAAAAATACATGAAAATTAAGGAGCACCGTTCTCAGCATCCAGTGGGTTACAGATGAAATCAAACAAGAAATTAAACAATATTTACAATTTTTTTTTTTTGTCTTTTTGAGACAGGGTCTCGCTATGCAGTTGAGGCTGGTCCTGAGCTCACTTTTGTAGCCCAGGCTTGTCTCGAACTCGTATCAATCCTCCTGCCTCAGCCTCCCAAGTGCTGGGATTACAGGCATGAGCCACCACTCCCGGCAATATTTACAATTTAATGAAATTTCAAACATAGCTATTTGGAATTTATAGGATGCACTGAAAGCAGTTCTTAGAAGGAAATTTATAGCTCTAAACTCACACATTAAGAAAACAGAATGGGAACAAATAAATACTCTAATGCTGTATATACATTGCCTAGAAAAGGAAGAGCAAACCAAACTCAAAGTGTAATGGTGGGAAAAAATCATAAACATTAGAGCAGAAATTAATTCAGCTGAGCCAAAGAAAACAATACAAAGAGTTAATGAATCAAAAATCTAGTTCTTTGAAAGATTAAATAAAACTGGTAAGTCCCTAGCTAACTTAATCAAAAAGAGAAAAGAAAGGACTCCAACTGGAGCAATAAGGAATGAAAAGGGTGAAATTAACACAGACCCAGTAGAAATTCAGACGATCATTAATAATTACGTTGAGAATCTATACCTTCACAGAACTGAGACACAGATGAAATGGACAGATTCCTAGAAAAGTACAATTCACCAAAATTAAATCATGAAGATACTCAGTTAACCAATAGCAGCCAATGAAATACAAAATGTAATAAAAAAAAAACTTACCGACAAAGAAAAGTCCAGGTCCAGATGGATTCTCCACTGAATTCTACAAGAAATTTGTAGAAGATGTAATCCCATTTCTCATCAAACATTTCAGTGAAGTGGAAAAAGAAGAAATCCTCCCAAAATTATTCAAAGAGGCAAGTATTATACTGATACCAAAACCACAGAGAGATGCAACTGAGAAAGAGAATGACAGGCCAATATCTCTCATGAACACGGGTGAAAAAATCCTCAATAAATCCCAGCAAACAGAATACAGCAAATCGTTAAGAATGTTATACATGATAACCAGGTAGGACTCATCCCAGGAATGCAAAGATGGTTCAACATATGAAAATGTGTACATGTAATACACTATATCAATATGGACAAATCCAAAACCACATGAACATTTCAGTTGATGCAGGAAAGGCTTTTGACAAAGTCCAACACTCATTCATGTTCAAAGTCCTACAGCAAATTGAAATAGATGGCCTCCATCTCAGTCTGATGAACACCATCTATGATAATCAATTGGCTAATATAATTCTAAATGGGGAAAAACTATGGCTTTTTGCTTTCAGATCTAATACAAGACAAGGATGTCCTCTATGATCACTCCTATTCAATATAGTTTTGGAATCATTAGCTAGAGCCATTAGACAAGAGAGAGAAAGAAAAGGAATAAGAACAGGTAAAGAAGATGACAAACTACCACTGTTTCCAGATGACATGATAGTCTATTTAGAAGAACCAAAAACCTTTGCAAAGAAGCTACTAGAATTAATACAAAAATTCAGTAGCATGGTAGGATTCAAAATCAAAAGTGAATAGCATTCCTCTATGCAGATAGCCAATACACTGAGAGAGGAATTAGTGAAACAATACCTTTTGCTATAGCACTATGAAAAATTAAATACTTAGGAATTAATCTAAGAAGCAAAAGATCTATTCAATGAAAACTATAGCAATCTGAAAAAAAGCTGAAGATCGTTGAGGTTTCAGAAAATAGAAAAATGTTCCCTGCTCCTGGATAGGAAGAACCAACATTGTGAAGATGGTCATATTCCCTAAATTGTTTCACAGATTTAATGCAATTCCTATCAAAATACCATCAATATACCTCATAGACGTTAGAAGCTGCAGAAGCAAATACAGAAACACTCAGCCACCTTGTCTTTGACAAAGGAGACAAATATGTTTACTGGAAGAAAGATAGTCTCTTTAATAAATGGTGCTGGAAAAACTGGCTACATACTGAAAAGTAAACTTTGACATAGGTCTATCACCATGCACTAAACTAAAGTCAAAATAGATTGAAGATCTAAATAGTAAAAGAGAAACACTAAATCTCCTGAAAGAGAAAATAAGAAGAGATCTTGAAGATATTGGGGTAGGCCATGAATGCATGGACAAAAGACAAAAGGCATGTGTGACACTTGAAGGAATCAACAACTGGGACCTCCTCTTGCTGAGAACTTTTTGCATGTCAAAAGAAATTACCAACAGAGGAAAAAGCCAACCCACAAATTTCAAAAGAATTTTAACTAACAAGTATTGAGATGAAGGTCTTCGATCTAGAATTTATAAAGAACTCAAAATAGTAGAGTCGCTTAATTCAAAGACCCAATCCAGAAATGGCCATCTGAGATGAACACACACTTCTCAGAGGAAGAAATACTAGAAGGTTATAAATTCATGAAGAAATTCTCCACATTGCTAGCCATCTGTGAAATGCCAATTAAAACAATATTTAGATACCATGTCACTCCACAAAGAATGGCTATCATAAAGAAATGAACCAACAGCATATGTTGGAGAGGTTGTGGGAAAAAGGAACACTTTTACACTGTTGCTGGAATGCAGACTGGTGCAACCATTATGGAAATCATTGTGGAGACTCCTTAAAAAACTAGGACTAGAAATCCCATTCTAGTAGTATCCTCCTACTGGGAATTTTCCTACAAGAACTGAATATATCACATTATAGAGATCTTTGTGCTCCTATGGTTATAGCAGCATAATTTATGATAGCCAAATCTCGCAAATGACCAAAATTCCTGTCATATGAAGAATGGTTGAAAAAGATGCGGTGTTTTTAAACAATGGGATATTACGGAGCTGTAAAGAATGATAAACTCAAAGTCTTCATATATAAGTGGATGTATCTTGAAGATGTACTCATAAGTGAAATACATCAGACCTACATGTGTAAATATCATATTGTATCCCTACTGTAAGAATTCAAAAGAAAAAAAAAGCAAAGTCATAACACAGCTTAATGGAAATGAAGAATTTAAGGATTAAACAACGTAGAGATAGCAAGCAGAAACATTAGGAAACATGATAGGGACAAAACCATGCATTTATATACACAGGATGATTTGCACAATAGTCCTAAGAATCTCCAACAGGTTTTTGACACTAAGGATAACAATGTGTAAACGAAAACTGTGCTTGGAATGCCTGTAATTCTGGTCTTTTAGATGTGTGCTGCTTCTAATGTCACTTCAATTATTGTTATACTCTCTCTCAAGTAAATGTTTGTTATAAAAAAAACAAAAAAGGATAGTTAAAAAGAATATGAGACAAGGAAAATTTTATAGGATTGATCTTCTACAAGTTTGTATATGGTTAGATTTCTAAATTTCTGTGTAAAAATGTACAACAGTTTTTTTTTTATCACATTCTATATGGATTTATTAGTATATCAAGGATTGATGGAAAATACTCATTCCATTTTAAGACTAAGGGATCTAATATTCAGAAAGACAGTGTTCTTAAGCTCAAGTCCCTATGTTATACAGACATAGTATCACTAAGCTTCTCTTCTGGAGGATTAACAACTTAAGCTTTCAGACTAAAATTATAGAGAAAGAAGGGCTATAAGCATACCGAATATTTTGGCCCTCACCCTTTGAGGTCAGGGAGGACTCAGGACATAAAAGGATCTGAAGTACAACATCCTATAACTCAGTGTTATCCCAAATTTTCCATTCAAGGAGATTATGGGGCCACAGAGGAAAGGGATCAATGATATATAGTGTGCCTAAGGAGAGTTACCTAGAGAAAAAACATTCAGGCTTTCACAGAGAGCAAAGTGGTCAAGCAATGGCTGTGACTCATCCAGGTAGCTGACACTGAGAAAAGTTCTACAAAATGCAATACATGGTTTCAAGATTAATCCTGAGGGGATTTAATATACCTTGTCAGATACAAATCTTACATGTTTAGTTATATGGGTCTTGGTTTAACTTGACCTTTATCATCCAGCAGGAAAGTTTAACCACAAGGCATAAAACGTAAAGCGAGATTAGTGTTCTGACACGTAAAAGGATTTAAATCAACAGATTCTGACTTTTTTAGTTTTGCTGATAACTCATTACTATTATAGAATTTTGAACTATGCATACTACTACTTCCTCTGAGCTGAATGAGAAGAAAGATTTGTACCAATAGTGTTTAGAAAAGTTATCACCTCTGCATCTTGTACTCTGAACAACTATTTTGAAGACAATATACATTTTATTAATTATTGTGACTGTCTTACATGTTTTGAAGCTCATTGCTATATCTCTTATTAAAATTAATAAAATTAAAATGAATAAAAATTATCCCATATGTCATAACAAAAAGTTATCAGGCTTGCTTTGTCCTTTGCATATAGAATCTGTTGTCAGTGAGGCAGTTTTATCATAGCATGCATAAAATATAAAGAATTCTGTTCTGATAAATGAAATTTTATTAACTAGCATTTACCTGTGATGCACCTCCAGGTTACCATGTCTAGAAAATAAAGCTGTACTACTTCTGTTCTCTGAACTAGATGAGGGAATAGCAATGATACAGTTTTAAAACACGTTAGTAGGACAGCCACAATAACCAATGCAATGCATATTTTTGTTTTCATAGCAACTATTCAGAGTACGAGATTTCTGCTCATTGAACTAATAGCGAGTAGCTGTATGTACAGTCCAATATTTTATAGCAGTAGTGGGTTATCAGCAGAACTGGCAATTTCAAAAGCTGTTGACTTGAGCCTTTTACGCTTAGTATATTAATCTGGCTTTACTTTTTATGCTTCATGGTTATACTTTTAAGACCAAGTTGAAACAAGATTTGTATAAAAAATGTAATCTTTTTATTGGGCAAGGTTGTTGTATGTTATGGTCCAGTCCTGAAAGAAATGACAAGACAACCCGATAAATTTACCTTCAAAGGTCTCACTGAGATCTGTCTCAGAGTGAGCCCAGAGCTCCAGAATCATCTCCTTTTTATGTAGGATCATAATTTGTGTTGACCTTCACTATTTGTTTAATGCTAGGTTCACATAATTGTTAAATAAAGGGATTACAAAGAGGGGAGGAGATAGTCACCAACTTCTCAAATAAGGGCGGAGACATTAATCAGGATAAACTGTTAACTGTCTTCTTAATCCCAGTTTTCTGGAATCCCTAAATCACGGATTACAACCCACCCTAAACTTGGTTATTGTTTGCTTCTTTAAGATGCTAATTTATTATTTCTACACAAGGTCAGTCAGATCCCCTCAGGATTTAACTTTTGTCAGTGTCAGCCATCTGGATGAGTCACTGCCATTGCTTGACTAGTTTGCTTACTGTGAAAGCCTGAGAGAATGTTTTTTTTTTTAATTTTTTTTTCTCTAGGTGACTCTTCTTAGCCACACTATATATCGTTGATCCCTTTCTTCTGTGGCCCCCTGATTTCCTTGAAATTTGGGACAGCACTGAGTTATAGGCTGTTACAGTACAGGTTCTCTTATGTCCTGAGTCCTCACTTACCTAGCAGAGCTTGATTACTTTGGTTTGGAAAATTTTTACCCACACTCCTGAAAGAAGCTCTCAATGCAGTTATCTGCTGCTTATTATTTTAACAACTGCCCAGTTAGTGATCTGCACTGATACCCTACCCATGCTTGCCCTCACGGCCCAGTCCACCCTCACCCCACTTCCTGTTCTTTGTAGTGCTCCACAGAACCATCCAAGGCATTGTACTGAATGTCTGTATTCCTTTAGGTAGTAGGGATGTTTTGACAATATTTTTTCTAATTCATGAGCATGCAACATTTTTCCATTTATTGTGTCCTCTGTGATTTTTCATTGTTAATTTTTATATGTTTTAGTGTATATGATCTTTCTCTTAGGTTGAATTTCTCTCTAAATAATTTCTGAAGGCTATCTTAAGTTGTGTTATTTTCATGACTCCATTTTTGGCCATTATTTGTGTATAGATGTACTACAGAGTTTAGTATGTTGGCTTTTTTTTTTTTTAATTTGGTAATTATGGAGTCCTTTTCTTGGGTCTCATAGTTGTAGGTTAGTTTTGAGACTTAGGGATCGTCTGCATGTAGAATCATGACTTCAAAAATACAGATAATTTTATTTTTCAATTGCTGATTGAAAGTATGTTTTTGGGGCTGGGGAGATAGCTCAGTAGAATAAGTGATCGCCTGTCAACCACAAGGTCCTGAATTCTATCGCTGGTACTGTAAAAAGAAAAAAAAAAAAAAAAAAGAAAAAAAAAAAGGAAAACATTTTTTATTTCTATGCAGTTGAGGCTGGCCTTGAGCTCACTTTTGTAGCCGAGGCTGGTCTTGAACTCGCACTGATCCTCCTGCCTCAGCCTCGCAAGTGCTGGAATTATCGGCATGCACCACCATGCCCGGCTATTTAGCTGCTCTTGATAGTGCTTCTAGTACTAGGAAAAACAGAAAGAGTGCTTATCCTTCTCTTATGAGGAAGGGAGGAGTGAGGGAAGAGAAAGGAAATGGAAAAAAGAGAATTACAGAGGGCAAAATATAGAGCTTTTACAAATGGAAGGGCACTAAACTTGAAAGAAACAGGAGAGGTAAGGAGCAATCTACATGTGCCAATTCTCCACAGTACCTATAATCATTGTTTACTTCAAACCTAGCAGTAAAATAAAATGAAGAAAATCTTTTAGCATCTCTCTATTAACTATGATATTAGTTGTGGGTTGTTTAACTGGTAACCTTAAAATGTTAAGGGAATTTTTTTCTAAAAATAGATGGACAGTAGCTCCAGAATTTTGTTATAGTTTGGACATAGTTCATATATTAGAAGCTTGAACTTGAGCATTAAAAATTTTATTAATTGGCAACCAGTAGAAAATGATAATGCCCTGGAGACGCTGCCCTTGAAGAAGATTAAAGTTGGTCCCAGTGAGTAAGTTAGGTTTCATGAAAGTGAGTTGATGTAGAACAGGAAAGTTGACCTCTGCGTCCTACCTGGCTTCTTGTCTGACCATGTCATCTGTTCTGAGCCCACTGTCACCATCCTAATGGTTTCTACACAAAGCATCACCTGAGCCAGACCGGATCTGATGCAAATCTATTGCGCTTTGAAATCTGTAAGCTACGTAAGTCTCTTTCCTTTACAAATTCCTCAACTCAGGCATGTTATAGCAGTAGAAAACAGTCTAGGACATACAATTTTGAGTGTGTATGTGTGTGTGTGTGTGTGTGTGTGTGTGTGTGTGTGTGTGTGTATGTAATGGCTGGATCCTGTGGCTTGTGTTTCTAAGTCTGTTAATGTCACATGTCATGCTGAATATATTAAATTATCCAGTTATTATTTGCGCATGGATGTCCACTCAAAGCCTCATGTATTCATGATGGGCAGGCCTTTTGGAGTTGACTCAAGTTATAGTTTGTGTTTGATTTGTAGTCTAATGCCTGGACTAAGAGCGTGAATGCTACCCCAGGGTAGGTAGCCTACATACAATATCAGGCACAGAGCTTTGCTTGCCTTCCTCTCTTCTTATTGTTTTTGCTATTTTTTGCCTCCAAAAAATGATGCCTCCCTGCCATGTACTATCCTGCCTTGGAGCCAGCTGGTTGTGGACTGAAACTTCTACAAGCTGTGAGCTACATAAACCTTTTGTTCTCATCTTTGAGTGTTGAGTATTTTGTCTCAGCAAGGAGAGAAAATTAACTAACGCCTAGCCTGATATACAAAATGGAATTCTCACTTCCTCAAAATAAGTTTTGTTTTGTTTTGTTTGGGGGACTGGAGTTCAAACTCATGACCTTGCATGTACCAGGCAGGTACTTGTGCCATGAATCTATCTCCCTAGCCTCTAAAATACATACTTCTTAATTTGATGTTTAATTTTATTGAGAATTTTCACATCAATGTTTATCAAACGTATTGGTCTATGAAATACTCCCGCCACTGTGCTGTTATTTCCAGTACTAAAGTAATTGTGACCTAGTAAAATGTTGTAAAAAGTGTGGCTTTAGCTCTGTTTTCTTTTATTTTATTAATTGTTTTGTTATTTGAAGAAGTAGTCTAAGAAATATGAATATGACATCTTCCTTGAAATTTAGTTAAAACGTCTATGAAGCTATTATTGAAATTTTCATTTTCCAGAGATTTTTAAATTATTATTTCAATCTCTTTTGAAAAATGTTTTGTTGGGCTCTTTGGGGTAGCTCAGCTTATTAAAGCACAGGCTGAGGCAGACTCGGGGACCAGGATTTGATCCCCAGTGTGCTATGCTGGACCCACCCATGGGGCACTCTGGGACGGCAATTGCGAGTGGGCACGGTGGCATTTGCCTGTAATCCCAGTGCTTGGGAGGCTGGAGACAGGAGGATTACCATAAATTCAGTCTGTGTAAGACCCTGTAGACCCTGTACTAAATTTAACTTTAAAAAAAATTTTTCCTTGCTGATTCAATGTGGAAAATTGATTTTATGTCTGAACTTATACATTTTCTCTAGGTTATCAAATTTGTCAGCACACAGTTATTCATGATGGCCCTTGAGGACCTCTTTCCGTTCTGAGTTGAACTATATTAGTGCGTTTAATACCTGTTATGCTTTTTCTCTCCCTTTTCTTCCCTCTCTTTCATTAGTCAACTTTATTTTAATGATTTTCAGATTGATATTTGGTTAATTTCTATTCTGATAGTCTTACTTTCTTTTGGTTAACACTGAGCTCATGAAATTCTTTTTGCAGTTCCTTAAATATAATGTTATGTATTTGTGATATTTTTTTAAATTATTGGCATTTATCAGTATGTATTCCCATCTTACATATTTTCAATGTAGATATTTGTCATATGAATTTTTATGTTTGGTTGTATCCATTAATTCTGCTAAGTTGTGTTCCTATTATTGCTTATCCTTTTTTTTTATTTTCAATTTGATTTTTTAACCTATTTTCTAAAGAGTATATTGTGCTTTTCACATATCTATAATTTTTATCCTTGGTAAAATGCCATTAGTATTCCTCACAGATCTAGAAAAAATATTCAAAAAATTCATCTGGAGCCAAAAGGAACCAGAATAGCCAAAACAATCCCAGGTAACAAACCAAAGGCAGGAGACATCATAATCTCTAACCTGAATTTATACTAAAGATCTACTGTGATGAAATCAGCATGGTGCTGGCAAAAAGCAGACCTAAGGATCAAAGGAGCAGATGAGAAGATGCAGGAATAACTGCAACTTACTCAGCCACCTTATCTTTAACAAAGGGATCAAACATGTTCACTGGAAGAAAGGTAGCTCTTTTACAAAATAGTGCTGGGAAAATTTGTTTTCCATATGCTGAAGACTAAAACTAGACCCATGCCTGTCACTATGAACAAAACTGTAGTCAAATGGACCACATATTTAAATATCAAATCCGGCAGAAGAGAAAGTAAATAGAATTCTTAGGGACATAGGGTCAGGTAGAGAGTTCATGAACAAAAAATAAAACTGTGTGGGAAAATCTTCAACACTTGCGATTTTATCTTTTTGAAAAGTTTTTACATATCAAAAGAAATCAATAACAGAGTAACATAACCCATGAATAGGGAAAAGAAAAAAAAAAAAAACACAGTGGACTGTCTGTCCTTCAGACAAAAGACTCCTATCCAGAACTAATAAAGATTTTTAAAAAATCAGGCCTCCATATTTCAATGACACAGAGTCTTACAACTTCTTTACAATGTTTGATAGAAACACTTCGTAGGATGTTACCCTGGAAGCTTCAAGAGAGAACAGCAAACTCTGAGCCAGATTAAAACTCGAGAAAGATTGTACAGGTGGTAAAAGAAGAAAGATAACCTTAGTTTGGACCGTCTAGACTTCAACAAGAAGATCCTTCACACAGCCTCGCACCCTGTAGAGAACATTATTGCTGTAACTGCCACCAATAACTTGTATATATTCCAGAACAAAATCAACTAAAAAAACTAACTGGAGGACTAAGTTGTCTCAAATAGTTAAACCCATTGTCTTCTGTCAAAGTAAAGGCATTGTCTTCTCCATTAAGAAGAGAGACACATTTCCTAACAGAGGAAACACCTCAGCTGGAATCCTGGCACAGCTCTGCATTTAGCCCAGGGAGAGATGCTTGCTGATCCTCAAGGGAGCAGAACTGGTGGACACTGCTCAATAAAGGCCATTACTTAAAATAAATGTATTTCTTTAAGTCTGAATCTTCCTTTCCTGTTTTTAAAGCAAAAACTAACTTCCAAGTGAAGAAGTATTGCCACAAGTTTCTGTTCCTAGCTCTTTCCTCATTCTCCATCACCGCATGGCCTTCACCTGGACGTGGTCTGATGATTGTCCATTCTCAGCTGGCCACTCAGAGCCAGGCAAGTGTGTCCACCCATGATGTGTGGCTGCGGCCCAGTCAGGCAAGTGGATTACTCACCTTCTGGTGTAGTCACTCAACAAACAGCACATTGTGAAGTGTTCTTAAATAAAAAAAAATCAATCACTAAATCCAAAAATGGGACTTTGACATGAATATGTACTTTGAATTAAGAGATACCAATGGCAAATAAATATACACAAAAAAATCCTTGATCATTCAAGAGATGCAGATTACAACAATGCTGATATTACCTTATGCCAGGAATAATGGACATCATGAAGTCAACCAATAACAATTACTAAAGAAATTTGAAGATAACATCATACAATACAGCAACCACTGTTGAATTCCTATTAACTTCATTTAGTGAAATCTCGTATCATTTATAATCATGTATGTATTCTTTAAAAAGAAAAAAAATAATAAAATAAAATATTTATCCTTGGGGCCAGGTGTGTGGCTGAGTGCCATAAGCACCTGCCTCACAAGTACAGGTCCTGAGTTCAACTCTCAGTTCAAAAATCAGATTACTCTTTCATAAATCTGTAGTTCAATACTCTCATGACTAGAAGCAATATGAAATAAATCTTCCTGAGGGCAAGACAGGCACGACATGAGGTACTAGGAGTCAAACCCCAGTCCCTAAGCAGGAGCTTAGTCCACTGAGCTATCTTGCCAGCCCTAATCGTGCATGTTTTAAAAAAATGTAGCTCAAGTCCAATATTTTCTCATCAATTTTCTGCCTGTTTTACATGTACATTGTTGAAAATATGCTATGTTGCATTATTATCTATTTTTCATTTTATGTCTATTAATTTTGCTTTATATGATAGGCACTTTATGGTTGAGCACATATTATGGCCTCTTGGTGAACCGAATTTTTAATTTATCTGTAATTACAAAATTTACCTTTTGTGCAGTAAGCACCTGCTTAGGCAAGTGCATGGACCAGGGTTCAATCCCATGCACCCCATGCTGTGCTGGCCCCACCCTCAGGCATGCTGAGCTGGCAACCAAGTCTGAATGTGGTTGTGTAAACCTGTAACTCCAATAATGAGGAGGCTGGAAACAGAAGGATCACTAAGAGTCCAAGCTGGGTAGTGAGACCCTATACCAAATACTTAAAAACAAACAAACAAAAAGTTACAGAGTGGTTACCCTTACTCTTCCCCTTGAAATTTCTCCCTTGAAACAGGCTATATAACCCTGGGGAGATCACTTTGACTTTCTTCTGCCTTTTCTGTAGAAACAAGTGACAAGTTCACTCAAGACTTGCCTTCCCCATGCCTAGAAGAAGGGAGTAAGTATCCTTGTTTATGAAAACACAGTGTTATAGTGAAGAAAGTGAATAATTATGGCTTGTTAAATTTCAGTTGCTTACTATATCAGATCATACCCTCCTCTAATTGTACTTTCATATTATTGGCAGCATTTAGTTAATACACAGGTTTCCCTAGATTTTTCTTCCCATGTATCACAATGTGAGCTAAATTTATTCTATTTTCTCTTGTTAATCTGTTGTTATGGTTTGTATCTAAAATGTCTCCTGGAAGACTCATGGATTCAGGGTGATATAATAATTCATTTGATGGAGGAAATTTCAAAGTAGCTCAATATCCAGGCTGTGGCAAGAGTATTTATGACTGCTTTTAGATAAATCTACAGTGAAAATCTGGCCCACAAGGAACGTCAAAATGTTTACAATTTTGGCAGAATTGAACTACCTGGAAGTGGAGACAAAAGAGAATATGGTTGCTGAAAAACATTTGCATTATAAAGCAACTAAGTATTTAGCATTAGGATAAAAGGAAAAGTGACTTGAAAATATCTCAGAAATTGACCAGACACAACCTTCTTAGGATCCAGGATACAAAAGCATAAACAACTTTGAAATAATTTGCTTTCTAATGACTGTCGGGGACCTCAGTACATTCAGTTACTTAAGAAAGCACATGAGGAATTCAGCCGTTCAGACTCTCAGACATCACAGCAGCCATAGCCCACTGGACCTGGCTACTGCTTCCACGGGTGGTGGGACTTTGCATCAACTACGTGGTGCTGGTTTTCTAGCCATTCATGATCTAAGAACTATAGGGTCAGAGAAATTTCTTCCAAGCATTTAGGAGAATCTCTAGGAGTCCAGGCTGTTTACTTCTGGGAGGGAATTCCAATGAACTATGAGAATGAAACCAAAGGTCTAGTAAAGACCTGAGGGAATTCAAGATGCTAGGAATGTGGGTGGTCTGCTGAAAAGCTGCAGGCTGTAATTAGATCCAGCTTAAGACATACGTTATGAAGGCTGAAACCAGCAAAGCTGTAGCCCTGGGGATTTCTCTGAATCTGTACTATTTCCGTATTTCTCTATTTTAGAATAGAATTGTTACCCTATGCCATTTTATTTTGGAAATTTATTTCTTTCTTTTCAGATTTTATTTATTTTTTCATTTTTTAAAGAGAATACAAAATGGTATTAAAACAGAAAGAGATAAAAGTGATAAGAGAATTTCACTTAACAAATATGAATTTCACAGTATGTGTTGTGATACATGATATTGTCTTCCAACCAGTTATTTGTGTTACCAGATATATGCATGTTAAATTATAAAAAGAAAGAAATGTATAGGAAATTAAGAGAAAAAGTACTAACAACTGAGAAAAGAAGACAAAACAAATTAATCATCATCTGCTACTTTACTAGACCAGCAGAAATCTGTAGTACAGTTGCCCAAATCATCCTGCTTACTTACAGAGATAGATAACTTTCCACCACTCTCTCTCCTGTCCTCAACTCTTTCCTTTTGAATAAGTTCACTCCCTTTTCCCACTGTCTATTGTATCCTTCAAATTCTATTTTCTCTTTCAGGTTCTCATACTAAGGAGACAATACGATTTTTGCACATGACGGTCTGATTAATTTCACTTAAGAGTATCTACTCTAGTTGAATTCGTTGACTGACAAAAGACTCAAATTTATCCTGTTTTATAACTGAATAATACTCTATTATGTAACAATACCACATCTTCTTCATCGGTTCTTCAGTTGGTGGGCATTTGTGTTGTTTCCAGGATTTAGCTATGACAAATTTTGCTGCTGTAAACACGAGTACACATGTATATCAGTGTTGTGTGAGGTTTCCGGTTCTTCTAGAAAAAATATCCATGAGGGGAATAGCTGGCTTGAATTAGATCTCCAAACCTAGCTTTTGAAGGAATCTCCACACTGATTTCCATAGTTGTTGTACCAGCTTGCACTCCCACCAAGAGTGGAGAACGCAGCCAGCCAGATAGCTCAGTGGATTAAAGTGCCTGCTTAGGCAGACACAGGAACTGGGGTTTGAGCCCTAGATCAACATGCTATGGTGGACCCACCTCTAGACCAGGTTGGCACTGATTGAGACTGGGTGAGGTGGCACATACCTGAGATCCTAGCACTTGGGGGGCTAAAAACAGGAGAATCACTATTAGTTCAATGTGTGTAGTGAGACTCTGTAGAATCTGTAGACCCTCTACTAAACGCGAAAAAAAATTAAAAGACCAGGGTACCATTTTGTCTACAGCCTCTCCAACATTTGTTGTTGGTTAACCTCTTGATATTAGTCAATTTTTCTGGGGTAAGTTGGAATCTTAGAGTTGTTTTAATATGCATTTCTTGAATGACCAATTAAGTTGAACATTTTTTCATAAATTTAGTTGCTATTTGTATTTCTTCCTCTAGAAGATCATATTTATCTCAGATGACCATGATTTTTTGGATTAAGTCTTTGAATTGGGGGTGCGAATAGTGGTTTTTTAAATTATTTATGTATTCTAGATAGAAGGCCTTTGTCGGAGGGACAGTTGGCCGTAATGTTTTTCCCTTTTGTGGATTTTCCTTTTACCCTGCAGGAGATTTGCTTTGAAGTGCACAAACTTTTCAAAAACAAACAAACAAACAAAAAAAGATGAGATTCCAGTTGTTGATTTTTTGAAGTATTTCCTGTTCAGTTTGGTTTTTGTTCATGAACTCTCTATCTACCTCTATGTCTTTAAGATTTCTACCTACATTTTCCTCCACAATATTTAGTATTTATATTTTAACATTTAAATCTTTGTTTCATTTTCACTAGCTGTGTGCATGGTGATAGCTATGGCATAGTTTTACCCCTCACCCTATGGAAAGCCAGTTTTTCCAGTATCATTTATTAAAGAAGCTACATTTCTTCTAGTGAGCATATTTAGACCCTTTATCAAAGATAAGGTGGCTGACTTTGTTTGTAGTTGTGTCAGCATGTTCTAATCTGTTCCACTGATCCTCAAATCTGTCTCTAGGCCAGGACCATGCTGATTTTATCACAGTTGCTTTATAGTATCATTTAAGGTCAGGGGTTGTGATGTCTCTTGCCTTCTCTTTGTTTCCTAGGATTGCTTTTGAGAACCTGAATCTCTTCAGGTTTTGAATGAACTTGAGGAAATTTTTCTCTAGCTCTGTGAGTTATACTAACAGCATTTTAATCAGGATTACATTAAATCTATAGAACAATTTTGGGAGTATGGGCATTTTCACAATGTTGGTTCTTCCTTTCCAGGAGCATTGAACATGTTTCCATTTTCTCAAGTCCTCTTCAATCACTTTTTTCAGAGAACCATAATTTTCACTGCATAAATCTTTTGTATCCTTTGTGAGATTGATTCCTATGTATTTCATTTTTTTGATAATATTGTGAAAGGTATGGCTCTTTCCTTTCTTCCTGGGGATTTCCTACTTCTAGTTTTCCTTGGCTCCTATTGCAATTGGGCATTTCAGGAATCCCTGAACTGTTAAGATTTGGGTACCTCTTAAGAGATGAACTAAATGAATTTCACAGAAAGAGATGGTCATGAGCTTTTGAAGGGAATGGAAAAAATTTCATGTTTTAAATCTGAAGTGTTCCCCAATAGTGCAATATGACTGGATCCTGGGGGAGCTGTTGGCACATAGGTGATGAGGACTCTTCCCATTGTGAGTCCCTGAGGGAATGACCTGGAATATTGCATTCCTGACCCTGGCTCCTCCATCTTTCTCTGCTCCCTGGCTGCCTTGAGACAAGCACCTTTTTTGCTCCTTACTCCTCTACTGTGAAGTTTCTGTCTTGGAGTTTACCAGTCCTGCATGAACTGAGACTTCTGAAACAGTGAGCCATGCTGCTTTCAGTTGCGCATGTTGAGTAATGTCTCAGTTACTTTTTTCCCATGGATGAGACAGGATACATAGCACCTAAAGTTAAAAGAAGAAGTGCTTATTGAGCTCACAGTTCATGGAGGATTCAGTGTAAAATATGGCTCCAAATCAGGGTGTTATGGTGAAGGACAACTTTCTTGGTGGCAGAAGACAGCAAAAATGACAAGAGGAAAAGGAGAAGAGCACGTCTGTGTTCCTCCCTTACACCGGAAGCAGGTTACGCCCCCTCACGGGCACATAGGTGGTGGGCGCTATCTGTGCTCTCCTCTTGCTGAGGATGTTCATAAAGTAAGGATCCTGCCATGTCACTTAGTTGACCTTCTACACGTCTGAAGTGTAGTCGGTGCAATGTATCAACCACTAAAGGTAGCTTGTCCCAGCAGTGGAAATTTGATAAATATATCTACCTTTTGTTATAAGGATCTGAGCCATGAAGCTAGTGATGGGTACAAAAAATCAGTCTTTCCTCTCTACATCTAAGAGAGTTGAAGGACCAAGAAATTCTCTGAAAGAGGCAAATAGAGAATTTTCAAAGGCCTGATGAGCAGAGTAATGAAAATTTACATTGAGGTCTATAATAGCTATCATTTAATAGTCAGGGTTCTTGTCACCCTGCCTGCATTTTCTCCTTGACATAATCTTTTGCTTGGTGGAGTGAATTGATTTAAATGTTTGTGAGGAAAGAAAATGTTTACCTAGAGGATAACCCTGTAATTAACAGAATTTTTTGATTTGAGCTGTACAGGTGTACACGTGGAGCACATCCTAAGACATGCTGAGAATTGGCTTTGCATCTGGAAAGCTGGAGACTGGATTTTCCCTGAGAATCTTTTCATTTGAATACTTGTCAAAGTGCTTAAAACAGGATCTTTCTTTAGTCCAGGACAGACCTGAACTCATGATGCTCCTTACTCAGCGTCCTGAATGCTGGGATTATAGGACTGCACTACCAAGCCTAGGGAAAGGTTTTTAAAATTGCATCAGTGCAGAGAATATTAAACAGTAGTGGAAACCATCCAATGGAATGGCGTACATCAGTATCAAAATAGCTCACACCACACTTACAGAAAAGTCCGATAGCAAGATGGACATTGATAGCACTCTTAACTGAAAACCTGGCAAAATAAATCACATGTTAGTTAACAGTTGAATGCTGCAGAGCATAGAAAAATTGAGATTCATCTATTTTATTATGAATGTGCTTTTAATTTTTTTTATTAGTGTGTGTTTTAGTACATTATGAACACATTAATTGTAAGGAGTTTCTACATGTACACATCAAATCTTTTCTGTTGCTTTTACTTTTTAGTACACGCTTCCAGGATATAATGAACACTTTCCTCGTGATGTATTAGTGCACCAACATAACACATTTTAACTCATTTTTGTCCCCTGGCATTCCCGTCCTTACTCCTCCCCTTTTTCTCTTGATGCCTTTCTGCTTGAGAAAGACCTAGCTCTTTATAACATATCCTATTATCTACCTTTTGCTTGGCTTTTTATTTATATTTTAGGTTTATCAAGTAGGAGAATCCATGTGATATTTAAGTTTGTGTGTGATCCTCCACAAAGAAGTCCCCAAAATTTCCACCAAGTGATTCCTAGAGTTAACAACTCAGTTCAGTAGTATAGGAAGATACAAAATCAATAATCAAAAATCAGTAGCTTTCTGCACACAAAAAATGAATTTATGGAGAAATAAATGAGAAAAAACACTATTCATAAAAGCACCAAGAAAAGGTAAATTCTTATAATTTAACCTAAAGAAGTGCAAGACCTCTACTAGGAAACTACATTTTCCCCAAGAGGGAGATCTAAAAGGACATCAGGAAATGGAAAGATAGCCCCTGTTCTTTGGTTGGTAGGGCCAGTGCAGTTAAAATGGCCATACTTCCAAATATGAATAGAGGTTTAACACAATTTCAAATAAATATTAACAGCATTTTGTACAGAAGTGAAGAAAACATTCTTGGGTGTCACCTCTTCATCCATTTTTTCTTCTGATTTCCTGTACTTCCACCCTTCCCTGGTTTATGTCTCTGTACCTTATTTTAACACACACCACTTGTTAAATAGGCATGGTTTGCAATACCTAGTCACATCAGCAGCCACAAAAATCTCATCAATAAATTATTTTGGTCTGAGTGTCAGACTTTATGAGGGTATGAAAATTAGAGTTTCACAGTAGATGCATGAAAGAATCATTATACCAGGCTTTCGTTTTGTAAATCTGAGTTTCCTCCTCAGAGAAATGAGTGGGTTTTGGACAATGAATATACTCGCACACACATGCACACACATACAATTTGCCAAAGAGGAATAGTTGATATATGTTGCCCCGTGTTGCTATACACCACTATGAATGTAGTTTAGGAAAATACATTCAGTTATTTTGAGACCATCAACCTATGTTTCAAACCCTCATGCTTTTCCCTCCAAGCCCTGATTTGGCAAAACACATTCTTTTGATTGACAGTTTTAATTTCTTTGGATCTGGGACACTCTGCTATCACGATGATTAAGTTTGGGACTTGACCTTCAGCTTTCTCTCCTTTCTCAGTGTAGAAGAAGAAAATGTAGATTTGAGCTTATTGAGAGTCTTCTATCATTCTTAGCTCTTTCTGATTGCATATTAACTAGTAGTGCTTTCTTATTATCTCTTTCTAGGGCATCCTCTATCGTGTTTAACTATAACACTGCTGCCATGACATTGATAATTATTATTTCTCATATTCTATTACATGGCACCAGTATACTATATCAATTCAGCAGTGAGATTTGCAATAACCAAGCATTAATTTATGCCTGCATATATCTGCTCAGCCTACTATAAATGATAAAATGAAGTCGTCTTTAACATGATGCCATCTTATTGATTCATTCTCTGCCACCTATAGGACTATGTTTTCCAAGTTGAGTTCTCTTGAAGCAGACACTGTGGAGGAATTTTGTAAACTGGATATTTGTTAACATCTAATACACATTTAAAATGGGAAAGAATGAGTTGGAACAAGACAAAGTCAAACTCCAGTTGTTTAAGATTAAGCTTTCTTTGGAGATGGCATGCTAGCCAATAGGACAGGATGGAAACTCTAGAAATGGAGTCTATCATGAGTGTTTCAAATTGACTCCATGTGGCTAACCCTTCACAACTTTGCTTCAGTAACTGAATGTGTGAAGCTCTGATTCTGGACTGATCTTGGTTGAGGCAGCTGTGTTCTACTGATGCAAAGGACTGATTATTGAAGTATGCCTAATGCATCTGTGGTAACTACTTTTCATCTCCTGCAATGCTAATTGATTAATGCTGCCCTTTACCTAAATTTCAGACTTGAATTTCCAGCTGTTACCATGGTACCTTCCCTTTTCCATATGCCCCTGACTGAATCTGAAGCATCGTTCTTGACACATTTCTTCCCTCATGTTTACATGGAACTTGCTAGCTGTAATGGCTGATACATTGTGTCAACTTGAGAAAGGTAGCTTTTGGCAGTTCTTCATCCTAGGGTGTAGAGGACATGCCTTAGGGGGGCTGTTGATGCCCTAGGATGTTGAAATGGTTGCTTTATTGTGTCAACTTGAGAAGTTTAAAGTTTAACTAAGTGACTCAATAGGGGATCAGGATTCTCACTTTGCAAACATACTTTCTGTGCAAGAGGAGGGCACGGAGATGGCACGAGTGTTACAGCCACACACGTAGGGCAGGTTGCTTGCATCCATTATAAGGGAGGAAAGGAGGCTTGCTCCTCCCCTTTTGCTCTTGTTTCTTTTGCTGTTTTCAGCTGTGGTTGAAGAGGGGCAATGGTTGCCCCTCACCCATGCCACACTTTATAACAGCTAGGATTGGATATGTTGCCCATGGGAGGTCAAATTACAGGAACTACAGAGACATTATTAATTAGCCAGTGACTGATATGCTTCCCCTTCCCATCTGGGAAAACACAAAAGGCTTAAATTTTGTTCCCTACCTGCTTTTATAGTTTCTTTGTTGCTATTGCAATGGGGCAGGAATATGGTGCCTCCTATATCCTATAAGTATGAGGTCTAGGGTAGAGGTATTTATAGCCAAGCATGGGCGAATAGTCTTTTATTGTCCTTAATTGGTCCTGTCTCCTTTTTTCCTACATTTTTGAGAAGTTTTCATAGGACAGAGGAAGGACTGAGGAAGGGGGTAATTTAGGCAAGGCTAGTTTTATGTAAATACTTCAGGCAGGGGTCAAACTAAATTGAATTCTGCTTTGGTCTCTCCTACTTCCAAAAGTGAATAGGGTATTATGCTAGACACCATCCCTTATACCTTGATGCCAACTCATTATGGATTGACATCGTCACCAACTGTGATCTGAACAAACCTTTCCTCCCTTAATTTTGAACACTGAACATTTTATCTCAGCAAGGAAAGAAAATTAACTAAGACACCAACCAATACACTTGGCTTTTACTTTCCAGGAGCATGTCTCTGAGATTGACCATATTTTTTTATAGTTACTGGACTTGCTAAAGCCCAAGGCAGCATCACAACCCAACAGCAGCATTGAAATTTTGCCCTAAGAAGGTCACTGACTCCATCTTTGCCTAATGGTGTCTGCTCTCCAACATTTCAAGCAAGTTGGTTTTATTAATCAGAGTATTAGCCGGGCGTGGTGGCGCATGCCTGTAATCCCAGCACTCGGGAGGCTGAGGCAGGAGGATCAGTGCGAGTTGGAGACCAATCTGGGCTACAAAAGTGAGCTCAAGGCCAGCCTGAACTGCACAGTGAGACCCTGTCTCAAAAAGACAAAAAAAAAAAAATCAGAGTATTTATTTGTATTTATTTGTTCAACAAAAACCTTAACGGGGTCTTCCTGTGAAAGGAAATTATGTTCACAGCCACAGTTCATGACAGATCGCTCCTCACTGTGTTATTCATTTTATCACTCTCTAATTTAAGCTCTTCTTACTGTCATACTTGTTTACTTTACTCCAAGTACATTGAGGTTTTGATTCTTTAGCCATTAGCAAATGGATTTTAACATGTGAATATTAGGATGGCCCAGTAAGACCATAGCAAGGTCCAACTTGATCAAGAGTATGCATGTAACTAACACAGAATCTAAAGCAAAATAGCTGCAGTGATAGTGATCTTTCTTTAAAAAGCATCTGCTGCCAGCTGAGGATGCTTACTTTGTGGCATCCTGGGTAGATGCAAGCCCTAGTAAGCCTATGTGTGGAATATGTTGGGAAGTCCGGACTTAGGAGGCTGGACTGGACATGTCCTAGCAGTGTGGGAGCCTAGTCCTTCCAGAGGATGCAAAATAACACCTCAGAGCAGGGTTTGCTTTCTGTGCTGCTAATGCCTTAAGCAACCTGGCTTGTGTGCATTATCTAGCTTGAAGAACATTGTTTAGTAGAAGGACTCTTCATAGGAATGTAACTGTGGCATATATATTTTCTAAAAAAAAAGAATTTCCATAAAATGATATTTTAAAGAAGAAATATATCAGTTTAAATACATTTTCATATTTGAAAACATTATAAAATATTTACTTTATGGGAAACCACTTAGTAAAGTATTAATTTGTGAAAACAAAAAATAAGTGTATTATTATAATGTGAGTATGGAAGTATATTCCCAAAGTATTAATTTGTAGCTAATGGAAGTTGTTTCAATGATTATTTACTTTTTGGATCATAGAAATATCTCCATTTATAATGAGATCACAGTTCTTTTACAAAAATAATGTATTTTCTGAATTTTCAAGAGAAATCAAAAGACAGCATTGATAAAGCACATCCTGGAACCTGTTACGGACCACTGCAAAAAAAAAAAATATTATTTTTATAATTATAAAAAGTTATAATAAAGCTCATTTCCAAATGCTTAAATTCAATAGATTTCTGTAAACAGTGTTAATGGAGAGGAATAACGACTTCCAAATACAATTCAAATATCTGGATAGAATTCAACTTTAAAATAACTGTAATGTGATAAATTTTGTGATACACAAAGTAAGAGTTTAACATAAGAGGAAATGACTTGCTGTATACAGTTTATATCCAGCACCATCATGGAAAAGAAACTGACTTAGATGACACAGATATTCTTAGGGCTGGATATGTTAGTGTTATTTTGAAACATGGATCGTTTTTCAGTTTTCCAAATTCTACATTCTATCATTTTCTACCAACTTAGCTACTCTTCTGTTCTGTGAATCTGCTATCCCAAGTTTCTAGGACAATTTTCCCAGTGAAGAAGAGGCAGAATGAAAATGTGATAGTTAAGAGGGCAGACCTTAAGAGAGTGGGTTCAAGTTCTGGTTTTGTCACATTTGCGATGTTTGGCATTGGGTACGTGATATAATAAACTTATCTGCACAGTTGACATACATGTAGTGCCCATATCACAGGCTTTTAAATGTATTTATCACACTTATTCTACATAACGTGTTTCAAACTGTTTGGCCAAGAATATGGGTAATCTAAGTTTCATTAACCTAAGAATGAGAAAATCGACTTGTCTCCATAAATTTCTAAGTTACTATTATCAAAAACTCAATCTGAAAAAAAAAAAATCTCAATCTGTTTCACTCTAATAAAAGTATAAGCTCTTGAGAAGTTCATTTGTTTGATTTAGCCATCTAGGACAAAACTTCTTAAAAAATTAAATCAACTATCAACAGACTGTTTAATCAAAGGAATGTTTCATTTTGATACCTATATTTTAAATTGTAATGCAATTCCATACAATTTCAGTGTAAGGAAAAGCACTAAAAATGAACTATATCATTGTATAATACACTCACTATACAGTAGACATTTATATTATAAATCAAATGAAAAATGTTGTCCAGTTTTTAATTCTATGAAAGTTATTAAAAACTTAGTGTTATGAGCCTTGCATATTAAAAGTGCAAAACTTCAAGACTTTTGGTCGTTCTTAATCAGAAAATTTTAATTCTTTAAAAAATGTTAGATTTTGTGATGTAGTATACTGCCTCATCAATTTGTGAAAGCACCTTGGAACTGTGAGATCCCTATTTCTGATAAAGGTTTGTGGAACTAACCACAATGTACTAAAATGAATGATTCTTGTAAACCCCGCCACAATTTCAGAAAATATCATGCTTAAATCTACTTCTTAAATATTTTGAAACAATATTTAACAGTAGGAACAAGTGATCTTTTAACACTGCTTTTTTGAAAATGGAACCAAAGTCACCAACGTCATGTCAAAAATCGCAGATGTTCTTCTGTAACATAAGAAGAAGTGAAATTCCATATGATGGTATGTGTTTATATTCTAATAGGAACAACCCATTTTCAATGGATTTGAAAGTAAAAGTCAACTAAATAGGCATAAGTAATACCTATGTTCATTAGCCATTATTGGTGATTCGTTATAATCTACAGAAAATATTTCTGTAGAACATCACAGAAGCTGCAAGTGACCTCATGGAATCAAAGTATTCTTCACAGAAGAATACGGTACAAAAACTAAGCTGTAGGTTACAGAAAGACACAATCAATGATTTACATGCAGTCTTTCAGAATAATCTTCTGGAAGGTAGTTCAAAGATTACCAGTTTGATAATAAAACCACAAGTCAAGAGGCAGCCCTAGGATCCACAGTGTGTGAACATCTATTGATCTCTTCATCTTCAGAGCTGAAATGACAACTTGGTCAGAGAGAGTATACATTGGGCATCTACAACCATCTTTTTGTAATGCTTCATTCGCCAAATCATGAACAGAATTCCCCACCCTCCTCCAATGCACTGTTAAGGATTTTAGGGTGATCACAGTACCATTTATGTTGTGTATATTCTGCTGCACTCTCTTTGCACTAAAAGATTCACCTTATTTCCCATGACCAGGACAGTAGAGAAGGGAAAAAAAATAGCACTATTACAACCTATTTCTAAAATCTTTACCCTCTATTGACCTATGCAGTGAAATCAAAGACTTCCGTGAAGATGTGAGATTGAAAAAAGGGTTCAGTTTATTTTACAATTTTACAAATGATAAACAATAATATCCAATTGCTATCCACAAACAATGGGGAAACAGTTTTGAACAGAAGGAACCAGACAGAATAAACCTCATCTTTTAATTTCACAAATGGCATAAGAAATATTCAGTAGCAATCATCCTGTGCAGCAATGCTATCTCTGTAAACTCTTTTTCTTCCTGCTATGTACATGGGAAACACTTGTGCTTTTGCCTACACACAGAAACAGTACTCATTAAAAGGTGCTACTTAAACAAAAAACACAAAGGCTGGAGCCCCAATCTGAAACTGCAATTCAAATACATTGCCAACTTGACGGGTCTTTTTATTTTTTTTCTTTTTACATTTCGTTTATCCCATAAGATTTGGACATATTATCTCTTATTGTAGCTACAGATATGAACAGCACAAAATTCAGATATAAAGTACATCTCTCTTAAAGCAGATTTCTAACAGAAGTCTCAAAAGAACTTCCTTATTCTAAAGTGGTTTTATCTCCAGGGTAGTTCACAGTGCAGACCCTAAAGATATCAGCATAACACAAATCTAGTGTGTAATATTACAGACTTGGTGTGTATACACACAGATACACATATATAACATTGTATATATGCATCACACATATCTATTTGTACTATATAGATATATCTATAGCACATATATAATAAAATATCTATTTCTAGGTGGGATTCATTTGGATTTTCTTTTATCAAATACAAACAATAACCTTCACGCAACTGTTAAAACATTGGTATATTGATAATGTATGATGGAGAAACTTTCAAACTGGGAGAGATAACAGCTAACTCTACACAACTGTTCTTACATTCCTTCCACAATTATAGATAGTCCTTACAAAAACTACACAAAAATAACCCTTTCAAGAACTGAACACCACATCATGTGCATTGTGACTAACTGGCTCAACTGGAAATAAGTTACTTTCTTCACCTCTTTTTCCCATATAATCACTTAGTAACTAGTTGGTATGTACACTACCCCAGCATTATTTAAATAAAGCACATTTGTAAGCATGTATGCAGAAATTCCCACTAACAATTGGTGCACAATTCATATGCTTTACAACATATGAAGACATGGAAATGCCTGGCACCTTCTTTCAGACAGAAAATAATACTAAAATTTCCACAGTAGTCTCTTAAGTCTTGTGGGCCAAATCATTAGATTTGCCCTGAAAAACCTGTTACTGAATTTTCTTTATTTACTTCAACAATTTAATTACTGAATAGGGGTGGGGAACCGTGATGAAAATGTTTCCACAGCCTATTCTTGTCAACAGCACAGTAACAACTACATGACCCAATGGGCAGGAATATTTCACAATCAGCTACCTGAACATTGCCAGGTACACGGTTAAATCATGAAAAAGAAATTTAAAAAAAATTAAAAGCTCTAACTATATGATAGTCACAAAAGAAAAAAGCAAATGCTCTAAATATATATTTATAATTTGATTCTGTTATGGTCCTTTATGCCCAGCGCTGGTCAAAACTCAAATCTGTTTACCATTCTCAATGTTAGCCTTCGTTGAGCTCTTGAAGTGCATCTATCCCTATAAGAAGGCCACAGGGCATGCGGAGCGGGAGAGCAGGTGGCACAGGTTACAACAGGGAATGAAATGGCCGTGTGTCGTTTGTCTTCTTTGAACACTAAATACCTTTAGTTGAATTCACTCTTGAGTATCGAAAGTTCCCTGAGATGAACAGAAGTAGTCTCGGTCAATACTGAAGCCCTTTTGTACGCTGAACGCTTTCTGAACTGGGCAAGTATTTAGAGAACACAAAGCATAGGGCAACAAAGCAACACGGCAAAGCTAAAAAGGCACTACCCGATGCATCTATGAGCTAGACCTGCATGCACAGAACACTGAATGGCTGCGATGGGCTCGCTGTGGCCTTAGGATGATTTAAATGCATTTGTTGAAAATACAGTAAAAATGCAAGGTATTGTACATTAGTGCTGCTCTTCATGACATACTTTGAGTGTCAAAGTGGACTGTGTATGTAACAACTGGCTTGTGACTTTGTGATTTCTGTTGAATTCAAGTTAAAGGTGATTAGAAAAAGATAGTGTCTGCACATAGTTCAAAAATTCCAAATACCACCTCTGTTTTATTTGTTAAGTTAAATTATTCAACTTTACATTCAAATCAGGTAAGGATTTCTTTTAAAAGTTCAGATAGGAGATGTCATGACCAAAGTACATTAAAGTTGTATTCATTTTCAGCTGTGGCTCTTCCATATGGATTTCACTTTGCTTTCTTACAGAAATATGAATTTGTGCAAATATTGTCTGCTTCATCTCTATGTTCTTTAATACAGCATTTTAAAAATAATACCACACATTATTAAAAATATTGAACACTGCACTATGATGGGCAGACTTTTCCATGGTAACAAGAATGTGTACCTATATTCATATATATGCTTTATTTATTTCTCAGAATGCCTTCTCTAAGAAGTGAGACATACTTATTTCTCCTGCTGGCCTTTCTTTTCTCAATTGCTTTGACCAAGAAACAAGAAGCACAGAAGTTGTTTCTGGCCAGAGAAGAAGTGAGAGCACAGTGCTTCCACTTTCTAAAAAAACACCCACCATCAGAATTCTCTCCCCGTACACTGCCAGACCTGCCTAATACTCTTATATATTAAATTGTATTACATTGCTTTCTGACTCAATCCACTCTCCTTAAAGAACACCCTCACTGATACTGTGGTAAATTTAATTAAGGTGGTATAATATATTGGGGAATTGAAGATATTTTAGGTATGATTGACACACAGTTTCATTGTCAAACGCCTCAAAATCACCTAAGAAAACAACACTGTACTAATCATGTTATCTCTGCACTAAGAAGCTTAGTAATATAAACAGTGTGGCAATCTTTGTTTTTGAATAACAGGAAAAATACGTAAGAACCAGAAGCCAGCTATCAATCAAACATTTATCCTAAGGGAGAAATATTCGCACAAAATTCCGAAATCCAAAACGTATAGAAGTTCTCCTTTAAATAAAATAAGATCTTGTTAAATTTTAAAACATTCAAAGACAACTTTTACGTTAGTAGGATGAAAACATTTTCATGTAAGTAACATTGTTTTCATGGGAAGGGAACGGTCTGTTGTGTAGAAACATGAATATAATCTTTGGTACCATGAGTGCAATTTTGTCTGCTCATTTTACCATCTCAGATGACATAAATCTTCTTGATTTCAGAAAGGTCCATTATTACTGAAGGGTTCAGATTAGCTGGTACCTTTTATACCCCAGGAAAAATAAGCTGCAGTTTTACAATTGTGCAAAATAAAACTTAAAAAAAAAATCCTTGTGTGATAGCTCCTTTAAAAATATAAAAGACCTTAGAAATTATTACTTGACATTTCTTTTTCTTATAGTACTTACTATTTGTATATCTTAGAAAAGATTTCTAAATACCCATTACTCCAACCGAAATAGATTCTAGAGACAAAAACAAACAAAAGCAAAATTCATGATTAGACCAGAGTCCTGACTGAAGGCATTTACTTGCGTTGTTCATTCCTCCAAATTTTGCTGCTCGAAGACGTTTGCATCTTGTTTTCCGCTGACAAGGATGGTTTAATTTCTCAAGGGCTGAGTGGTGTTCCTGGATTCTTCTTCCGATGTGCTTGGCGTTGCAACGGCAGCCCGACAATGATAAACATATTTGCTTCGTTAATTAATGAGAAGTGCATTGCTGGATCTTGTAAACACTACAGATTATACATTCAAACTGTATTCTTAGTGGAAGTGGCACTTACTAGGACCCTTGAAGTCACCATATTTATTTTTAGAGCACTTTGCAGGTATTACATCAGCTGGTAGTGGGTGTCACATGAACTTCTTTCGTCAACCTTTCAGTTAATTTGCGAATGTTTAAGCCCAGCTTTGATTTGGATCCTGTTTTCAAATCTTCGGAAGCATCTTCAGAAACAAAGTGCACTTTCAGTTTGTTTGCAGGTTCTAAAATGTGCTTTATTGCTTCAGACACTTTCCTGTTGTCAGTTTCAGAGCTCCCCTATTGTGTAGCACGTTTAATGTTTTGAATTCTAATGGCATTCTGTGAGGACTTGCGTTGGAAAAGTACCTGTATTTTAGGTCATCATAGTAGTGATATTTCACAGCTTTGCCACTCAGGTCCTTAGGGAAGGGCCAGAATCCATACAGGTGAATTTCATCACAGAATCTTGTAGCAAGTGTGTACATGAGGAGACCCGTACTGGGTCTTTTGATGGGAACTTTGTTTGTCAGCCAGTAACTGAAAGAAAAAGATAAAGAGAATTTAGTAAAAAACATAACATCTTCTACTGAACGTATTTATGTAGAAAGTTTATAAAAGTATCTCAGTACACATAGCTGAACAAGTGATGGGAAAATATTGTGTTAATCATCCACTCTGGAGGGAAGGGGATTTCTAACATGCTCAGAGTATTCATTTCTTTAAAGATAGCAATCTTCTGTAACAATAGTTTAAAAGGGGAAAGAGTGTAGATTTTCTCCAACTTTAAATGTCACCTAATGAGAGATACAGTAAATTTAATAAGATATTTGTTTTTAGTTTTATCATTGTTGCTGGTGTCATTATCAATATCATCTACTTGGAAAAATATACCAGCATCCCAATATAAGGGGAGGATATTGCTAGGTTTCAGTCACCACTATGTTTAATATACTTAATTTCTGATTTGGCATAGTAGTTTTTTTCTTTCTTCAAAGCTTTTGGAAAGCTTTCTGGAGAGAAATCAAATGTATCTTCTTATCAAGCATAAAAAAAATTCCCAAACCTTAAAATTACTTGAATTGCTTACAGAAAATTTGAACTTTCAGCCTCACCAGAAATATCCAAGACAGGGAAGCTGCATTTAGTCATTATCACTTTCTATTTTAATCTTTCTTTTCTTCACCTATTTCAATCAGCATTAGCCTTTTGCATTTTGTATTATTTTCATTGATGAAACTCATAGCCTGATTATGCAAATGATGCCCGCTGCCTTTTGAAATTGTTTTGACAATTGTCTTGAGAAAGCTTATTCTAGTAGAGACGATTTATGAGGAGTTTTCAGAGAAAACCTTCTGAAAATTTCCTCATCTCATGGAAGCTGCAAGGGTAAATCTCAAAACCTCTACATTGTTAAAACACAAACAAATTCAATTTGAGGAGAATAGTTAAACTGGAAGTTGATGACTTTGAAGATAATGATGTGACTAAAACTCTCCGTGTTCTAGAAAAGCAGGAATTTTTAACCTAACATTGTTGTGAGATTTGTGCAATCTCTCTGTAAATGGTCACAAGTATTTCCTGATGAAGCTTTAAAATATGTATCTTTATAAATTTTTAGTGTAGGGTAAGTAAATTTGAACTCATTCATAAAATTATTATTACTATCAAGAAATATCAATGGCTAATAATCACTTTGCAGTAAAAATTAGGCTGAATTTTTCTGAGTTGAGAAAAAAAAAAATACCAGCACAAAACAGTGTAGTGCTTTATTATTTGTACAGGAGTCCATGATCATACCATCAGTAAATGTATTCCATTTAATAACTATGGAAAGATTTTCTAGAATTTGATGTAACTGTATTTGGACATAAACGAACAAATACCAAAGCAACTTCTGCATGTAGTAAGTTTGGAAACTGTGAATTCGGGAAGAAAAGAAAATAAAAGAAACTATATTAATTTAAATTCTTGGGCCTGGCGGGATGGCTCAGTGGTCTAAAGCGCCTGCTTGGGATAGCTTCAGTGGCTTCAGGGACCACGGTTCGATTCCCTGGCACCACATGCTGCGCCAGCCCTGCCCTCGCGGTGGGCTGAGCCGGCCATAAAAATAAGTGAATAAGCAAATAAAGGTTCTGAGACAAGAAAAAAAAAATAATAATAATTAAAAAATAAATAAATAAATAAATTCTTCAAAACAGTGTCAGGGATGCTTAATCATTTTTTTTTTTTAATCGAGGAGGTCTCATAAGATAATACAAATGTAAAATTCACTGATTTAATCAGTGACATCTCTTGAAAATTAAACTAATTGCATACTGTCCTATTTGCAAATAAAAAGCAGAGATGCATTAGAAACACAGCACTACCTTTCCCAAATAAATTAATCAATGCAGTTCAGCACCGATTAATTAATTTACCTGCAGAAATACTAATAGAAGAAGAAACTTCTGTAATGATGGGTTTTACACCATTGAATAACTTCAAAGAAAAATGAACTACCCACTTTTCAGGCAGTTTTGTGGAAACAATTCGAAATAAATGCCACATTAGTGGAAAATACACTTTAATAATTCACACTGACCTGTACCAGATAAGCTGGAAAAAAACCTTAAGGCAATACAAGATTCGACACCACATGCAATTCAGAATTTCATTTTGTGAAAGTGAAAAACAGACACAAACACAATCAATGAGATCTACTGTAATTCTTGTACCATGCAGCCGATTCTACAAGTCAAGCTAAATTATTGAGATATAACATTTGAGCAGAAAAAAATTCCACATTCACAAAAGATTATCCTGTCTATTCATTTTTTTCATTCTGTTAGCACACTTGGTTAAATCACTCTGACTACAAATAGTACAGAATAAAATTAAAAAAAATTATCTGAAACTATTCATTAAATATACTAACATTTTAAACTTTTAATATTCTGCATGAAGTTTGATGTTTGTTGTTGTTGTTGTTGTCGTTGTTTTTCTGTATTTAGGACGGGGTCTACAGCCTCCACACGGTCTCCCTACATAGGTCGGACTTGTAATGATTCTCCTTTTTTCAGCCTCTGAAGCACTGGGAGTACAGGTGCCCGCCACCACGCCCAGTCTCAATCGCAGTCTCAGCGCACCCCGTGGATAAGGCCAGCATAGCCCTCTGGGAGGGAACCTAGCTGCTGCTCTCTGCTTAAGCAGGTGCTTTAGTCTGCTGAGCTTTCAGGCTGGCCACTGCATGGAGCTTTTTAAAACTTGTTGTAACGAAAATTGTGCATGAACATTACGTTAAGTGAAATAAGCCTAACTCAGACTGAAATATTGTATATTTTTTTTTCTTAAAAGAGAGAGAAGGAAAGGGAGGGGAGGCAGGTGGGGATGACGGAGAGGGAGTGGGAAGAGGAAAATGCAACAACTATATATTGGCAAATAAGCAATATTATTCACTATCTATATTTAAAGGAGTTCAAAAGTTCAGCAATAACATAATTTTCTCCCTTGAATATCTTCTTTTTCTTTCAAAAGATCAAATAGGACAGTTTCTGAAAGAATTTTACATAAAAAAAATCAGAATCTCAGTGTGGCAAATATTGTAATTTAATGTTATAGTATAAGAAAATTTGTTGCTATAGATTTCGTTTTAGAAATTCTACCAAGCAAGGGAGGCAAAGGACAACTTTTTACTCTTAGTTTAGAGGCATCACCTTCATTTATTTTCTTGGGTTTGGTTCCAAGGCAGAGATACCAACTGAATTAGAACATATTTACTGTTTTCTTCCTGAATGTTAAAATTTTGTTTTCTGCATCTGCATATTCTTGGTCTGTAATATACTTTGTAAAGTGAATTGGTTTATTAAAATGCATAAAACTTAATATTATTTTGAAATTACTTTGATAGAATTACTTATTATGAGATAGTTTTGCTACCACAAAAAAAGCATGATTAATAATAAATGACAAAGAAATGGGAATTTCAGCAATGTATTCACTGAAAATAATTCAGTCCACTATAAATTAATCTTTACAGTATCCCAGAGGAAGTCAGAAGGAATGATTTTCAACTCTAATTCTAGAGGGAAAACCAAAGGGACTGAAAGGCATATTTAACGTGACCTGGCAAGTTAACAGGAAAGCCAGGGAGTGCTGCGAGATTGTGAAGAGAGTAATAATTTATTGGGTATTGGCGACTGCCCAGATGCAGGTCTTGTGATCAGCTCTGTGTTTCTTTCTTCACTCACTTCTCAGCATCAAATTCTGAGAATTCTTATCTGACACAGGAGGGAAAAGAGACTTGGAGAGGGGGTCAAGGAACGTGAAGCAAGCAGTTTAAGCTCCTAGAAAATGTGAGAGGTGCAGAACTTAAGTTGTGTCTATCTGGTGGCAGTCACCTCAATTTCTGCTGACAGGAATTGAAACTCTTAGCCTCATCGGAGCACTCAGCATGGGACAGCAAGAGGTTGAAAACGTTATCGACCTAGAGATCATGAGTTGGAAAAAGAAATATCTGTATGGTGTTGTCATTTATAGGCTGATATCAGTAGTGAGACATCTTTTGTAGGGAACCTCTTTGACTTTTTTGTTTGGAAAGTAAGAAAGATCTGACCAATATAACAGGTCCATTTTTTTCTAAGGTAAAACTCTCCAAGGAGTTGAAGTAAGAAGACGATTTTGTGGTTGTAATATGTAATTTACTTAACCACATAGCAAATGCCAAAGGCAGTGACATTATATCAAAGGGTAAGAATTTCCCTGCAGTTATAAGTAGGGCTTCTTGAAGTATGTTGAAGTGTCATTAAAACGAAAGCAAGAATTTATAACCTCAAGAGGTCATTTATCAATGTTTTTCTATGTTCCCTTTGTATGCAGAGCTCTGCATTAATAGGAGATAAAAATTATAATATCAAAAAGTCTTTTCTGTGGCTGCCTTTCCTACAGTATAATGTTTTATCAGTGGTACAGGCTTAATATATCAGAGGCTTAGGTCCCTTTCCAAGGCTCCTGACATGGAGCAAGGATTGGGGATAACATTGTACATAGAACTGATTAAAACAATCATTATGGAATAATATATTCTATGGAATATTCCCTACATTTGAATTAGTAAATATATATGCTATTGGCTTCTTGTGTAGGAGCTTTAGTCTTTAGAACTCTGAATATCACACTTCTCTTTCTCTGTGGCTATGAACATTGTCAGGTTGATTGCAAATAAAGACTTAGATTACATCTCGGTTTTATCAAGTGTTTCATATTTTATTAATCAGCAAATAGCTTGAGTTATTGAGATATTGATAATTATCTTCACACAGTATGCTAAATACTTTCAAATAATCCTAAAATCCTGTAATATAAACTAATATCACATGTACTTCACAAAAGATAGATTTGTCACTCAGCAAATAAAATAACTGTTCTATTCAATCAAACCCTGTACACTTGAGTATGCCTAAATATTTAACTACAGATGGTGGCAGAAAAGAGATTATGCTAATGATTTATAGCATTTGTCCATTTTTGTGGCATAACTATTTCCTACACTGCTGATTGTACTCTTGCAGTTTGACACTGGAGAACATTTAGTTTCAAAGAAAAACATTCAATAGCGCCAATAAATCACTGGCAGCAGAAAATACTCTTCTTTGCTCATATTACAATAAGCTTGGGACAAAGGAATTCAATAATAAGTACATTTTCCTTAACAAAAATCTCTGACTATTGGCTGCTTACCTCATTAGCAAAGGCAGAGTATGAGGTGCAGGATATGTTTCACCCCTATAAAGAAAGATTCACTATATATTTATAGATAACTCTAGCATTATCCAGTGAAAATAGGAGAGAAAAAAGTGATGCTTCAATTTTGTATCTTATGCCGTTTAAAAAATGCTGGATACACTTGACGAATTTAATGTGCACTTACTTACTTGCTGGTAATTTACTGAAGCTTAATTTTAATAAAATGAAACATATCCAGGACCTGGCAGTCTCAATGTTCAATAGAGGAAAAGCAGTGAAGAAGGTAATGTCTGGGTTTATCTTGTTGTTAGCTACTTCTGTGGTCCTCAGAAAACTACTGAAGTATATTCAGTTCACATTTCATCACAAATAAAATGAGCTTCATAGTAAGGCATGAGTACTTCTGAATCTTGGGTTATAAATATTCATAAATATTTTGAACAGAGATGGAGGAGCATCGGTGTTGATCCAACTATACCAGAGTCTAATTTTTTAGATTTTACTTCTATTCCTTAATTGCTACTTTATCAGATGACATGATGTATGGAATTCCTCTTCTGTCACATGTAGGAAGTTTTCTTAAAGCTATCCCTATAGAAAAATTATGACATTATTTCTGGATTCTTCTGACTACAGGTCATTGAATCTTGTTTACCCACAAGATCATGAAAAAATGATTTTTGGATATTTATGAGTGTGAAAATAAAAAAAAAATAAAGCTAATTAAAAAAAGTGATGCAACAGGAAAAAGAGAAGTAGGAAAGTTCAAAATAACAAAGGAGAAGAATCTAAAGTCTAATTACATGCTAGAATCCTACACTTGATCTTAGCCAAAAGGCCGAGAAGCGATACATGCTAGAATCCTGAGGGGAATTAAAATAAACTTCTCCAAGCTGACATAAAATGACGCAAATCACTATGTTTTTTATTAAATTTGGGGGAAATATTTTCTTCTTAGTCCATTATCTGTGGATGGATTATAAGGATATCTTTCAGAAATTCTCAGACACAATTCTTAAAATTGAAACTGGCAAAGAAAAGCTCCAACAAAGTTAAAACAGGCATCATGTCACAAGTTTTAATGACTTTCTCTTTCATGCTACTTAAATTCTGAAGAGGCTGGGGCATGTAACCAAAACTGCCAGAAGGAGGAAGTGATGATGTACAAACAGCAAGACTAGAAACCAAGGGAAAGGGGGCTGGGGAGATAGCTCCGTGGCACAAGTGCCTGCCTGGCAAATGCAAGGTCATGAGTTTGAACCCCAGTCCCACCAAAAAAAAAAAAAAAAAAAAAAAAAAAAAAAAAAAAGAAACCAAGGGAAGGTTGTTTCCTGAAGCATGATGGGAAAGGTAAATGTGATTCACTAAATTATAGCAAATTGGTCTTTAAAAATTAAAACTAATGCAAAGCATATACTGTACCCCTAAGATTGAAAAGAAGCACCATCATCGTGTCTTATTAGACCACAGATTCCTACAGTGAAATAAAACCTCATAGAACAGTGAATGACTTGAATGTAGATAACCCCTATGTTCTGTAAAAATAGATTAACTAGGGAAAGATGACAATGACAGAGGACAGAGTTGGGGATGAAGCCCAGAGGCTGGCTACTCCCCTAGCATGTGTCAGGCCCTGGGCTTAATACCCAGCACAAGCTGAAGAAAATATAAAAGAATGTTCAACCATGAAAATCTTATCTCTTTGTTAACACTTAGTCCAACTTACCACTTTGAAATGATAGTTCTACACTCCCCCTCATAAAGGATGATTTCCCAATAAAAGTCTATTTTACTATGAACACAGCTTGTTAACTATGTAAACAGTTTTTCTAATGGCCTGATTATATCATTTTGCTAGATCTGGACTATTTACAAATAGATATGCCCAGTTTATATCCATGTCAGGTTCCATTAACCTCCCAGATCAGAGTTGTGCTAAAATCAATTTCAAGAGGACCAAGGACCAACAAACGTGATCTATATTCTACTCAATAACATAAACTCTTTTGCCTGAGAAGGGTCCAAACTAAACATCAGACAAATGTCAGAGTTCTCAAAGCCAAGTGAAGAAATAGAACTAAGATAGCCAGAAGCAAATTCTAAATTCTTCTTTAAAGCTTTCCCAGCAAGTATTAAACAAATAGCACGTGAAGAGGTTACTTGCAATTAGACTATGCCTACCATGTTTCAGATGCTGAGGCGACTGCAACTTTTAAATAGGCCTGTGGCCCTGGCATAAATTTATAACTTGGTAAAGGGCTTTCTTTGAACATATAAACCAGGACTCAATGGGGCTTCCAGAGAAGGTAGACCTCAATGAAAGATATGGGGCAAGGCCTGGAATGAGGCCTTGGGATCTGGTTCATGTTTCTCTCCCTAGGAATGGACCTCCTGCAAATTCAGCTGCCCAAGGTGGACTGGTACTTTTCTGCTCCTACCATTGATACTGTGAAGGTCATGCAGTGACATATAATATTCTTCAACTTTTAGTAAACGCCTATTTTCTTTCCTTGTTGTATTATTTCTATTTCATGAAATGTCCATGTACTACAGTCAATACTAATGCCTTCTTTTTTATTTTATTTACAGTCAGTGTTAATATTCTTGTCCTACTATTATGAGCAGACTCATCTAATTTATAAACCACATTTAATAAACTGCTGGCAAATGGAAGAATATGACTGTAGAGAATTTTCTAAAGATAAAAACAGCTAAAAAGACAATATGAAATACACTATCACTTGACATGAAAAAGAGTGATGATGAAAAAAAGTACTACCAAGTCAGACACTTGTGTAACAATATCAGTGTTTGAAATTTTACTGTTATGCTTCTAATATTATTCAGGTAAGCTGTATTACTAAAACATTACATTCAATCCCTTTATCATGCCACTTACACAAATTACAAAATCCCATAGATTTAAATTTAACAGCTAACGCTCTAAGAATAAAAACAAAATGTAAGAGTAAAGTGCGGCACCACTAGGATAAGCCTTCTTAGATATGACAACAAAAGCTTCAGCAAGAAAAGAAAAAATAAATTGGGCTGCTTCATAATTAAAAGAAGGTTGAAGCAAAGCTCATAAATTGGGAAAACATTAGTAAGTCATATACCCAATAAAGAGGTATCCTTCAAATTACATAAATAAGGCTTACCACTCAGCTGAGTCAAACAACTAAATCAAAATTAAACAGAAGTTAATTAAGTAAATTGAAAAATGAATAAAGATCTAAATAGATGTTTTCATAAAACAGATACAAATGGTCAAAATGCACAGGAAAAGATGCTCAACACTGCCAGTCATCGGTGAAAATAAAGTCAACAAAGGAATGAAATATGATTTCATCCCAAACAAAATGGTTGTAATAAAAAATTCAAGTAATCAATGTTGATAGTAGAATTCGAACTTCATATATTCTGGGTTGGAAAGGAAATGGTCAGTTCTCTTTGTAAAATATTCTACAAGTTTCTCAAAGGGCTAGGAGTGATGCACTTGCACTTCTAGGTATACTCTGAAAAAAAAAAAAAAAAAAGTCTTTCCTCCATCAAACTCTATAGTTACTCTCATCCGCCCTCTGCTCAATTAATCCTCAATATTGGTTTCCCATGTCCATCTCTGCTAAATATACTTTTAGCAAAAATTGTGCTAAATCAATATAATGCGATTTCCCTTCACACTGGTACCTGCTTCTGCCTGATAATAAATTTCTTCATCCCACAACTCTGACATCTAGACTTTTACCTGTCTTCAGGAAGAATAGTTCTTTTTGGGCTGTCTGAATCTTCTTACCCTAGATGTCTTCCCTTAGTAATTTTCGATGCTTCACTCTTCCTCTTGGCTATAAATCTCACTGGAGCTTGCTATATTCCAAAGTGTATCCAAAACAATTGCAATATCTTTTCCCTTTTTGTAATAGTTACTCAGAAAATGTGTCTTTATGTTTTTGAAACCTCTCTCAGGCAATATTCCGGAGAACTCCAATATTTTGTCTAGCCAAAATCTGCATGCCAGTTATTATACCAACAGTAATGTAAATGCCTAAAAGCAGAAGCAATTTATATTTTCATCATCTAATGAATGGGCAAATAAAATGGGTTATATTTCTGCGATGGAATAACACAGGATAAATGGAGTAGGCACTGTTTGTGCTACAACAGAAATGAAACTTTAAAAATAGCAAATGAAAAGAGCAATTATAAAGAATAAACATTGTGTACTTCCATTTACATGAAATAGACTAAAACGTTATATATAGTCAGAAAATTAATTAATGCTGACTAAATTTCATGGCCTGTAAGAATTGAATTCATCAATTATCGATGAATATAGATATTTTAAGTGAACAATATGTTCTAAATTATTCTACCAATAAACTAAAACAATTGATTTCATAATTTTAATGGAAAATTTTATAGTATATCAATTATATGCCCAAGCTATAATATAAAAATGTAATATTAAATTTTTAATGCCGTATATTGATAAGAGGCTACATTTGCAGATCAAACATTTTCTCTTACTGTTATTAAAATGTTTACAAAACACAAGAATTACAAACCCAAGAACAATGCATAATAAATAATATAAAATGGAAATTGTTATTTATAGATGATTTACTACCTATATGCATTATTTATGTAAATTATACACATCCACATTAACATTGGAAGTAGAAAATTATTTGAGAAGCATTAAGTAAACTTTATGGTGATGAATAATTTGACACTTCTGATACAAGGAAAAATTCTTGAATTTAGAATGAAATCACCTTGCAAAGTGTGAGCTCTGTCTCTCTTTTACCTTGTGAGACCTGGCCAGTCATGCTCCTGTCTGTGTTTTGTATTTCTGTTTTATAAATTAGGACAATACATCCGAACATCTTTGGTGCTAAAGAAATTGAAAGCTACTGTGCAGATAATTCATTGCATTATAAACCTCTACAGATATAAAACATAACAGATCACTTGCTGCCTCTTCCTTGAGAAAGTTCAGTCCTGTCACCTCTGCTCAAGCTTTTGTGTCATTCCACTAGTGAATCTGAAGTCGGTTCAGGGTAACTCTTGCTTCTGTTTAAAACCCTTAGTGATTTGCTTCTTGCTTACATTGTACAACTAAGGCTTGAAAACCATGTGAAAACAAAAGCACCACAAATGAAAAACAAAAGAATCAATAGCCACATTTTTACTTTTATGGATTTGACCAATTTCAAAAGGCAGCGGAAAATCATCCATCCTGAATGTTAACTAAACAATTAGACTTAATACAGAGGTCATAAAATTCACAGATAACTAATTAAAACACCTAGACACGGTTTTATTGCATATGATTTGTTTTCCTCTGGCTGCACTGATATAATAGAAATTCAACAATGGGATTTGCAAACTTTTTTTTTTTCATCTTCTGGGAGGAAAATACAAGTTGATATGGATAATTAGCTTAGACTCTACAACAACAAACTTTAAAACTGAAACGTAATTTACTTTAAAATGAAGATGTGATTGAAATCGCTTTTTGCTGTTATTATTCAAGGGGAATATCACTTGTCTGGTGGTCAGTACTATTTGGGAAGAAAACTCTGAAGGCAAGCAAGCTGCAAGTTGGCCCACAGAGTATGTGTACAGTAGAGGCGGCCAGCTGTTTCCTTCTGCTCCTACAAATGCAGACTGTCCTGTGTGCTGACTCAATCTCTTGTACAAAATTCTGTAATTCACAAAATGCATATAGAATACAGAAAGCAAGTGATGAATATTGGAAATGTCTGTTCCAGAAATGAGTACTGAATGACTTCCACTTAAATATGAAAAAAAGTAAGACTAAGTTTAAAGCGTTACCAATCTTACATTGCACTGCTACTGGGTGTTCAATAAAAGAGCTATAAAATATATCAGTCGGTACCTTAAATATATTTTGTTTTGTAAATAAAGAGAATAAATGAAATTGAACACAAGGGAAGGCTGGAATGTTTTAAAATTTGGGGGAGTTCTCCAGAGGATTCTTCATTTTGTACAAGTGAAACAAATCCCTTTTGCTTTTGGCCTAACAACTGGTGATCAAAGGAAATTTGAATTCAGAGATTGACTTGGTAAATAATAAGTATTAACTGATACAGTCCAAAGGAGGAAGTTCATAATAGTCAATAATCTCTTGATGTTCATTTATGTGTTTTGCTTTGTGACGTGTTTTTATTGAGGAAATGATGTTTAAAAACAGGATATCAATGTACAAAGAAGTATATATTTTTTGTCCTTAGCATCGAGATGTATTTTAGGGAATTGGTTCTGGAGTTTTCTTTTTTTTGCTTTTGAAGATGGGATAATTGTGTTGACTACACTAGTCTCAGACTCCTGAGCTCGGCTGATCCACCTGCCTCAGTTTCCTGAGTAACTTGGACTACAGACATTCATCAGTCTCCCCAGGTTTGCTGTCCTGTCTTTAAACAGAGGTCATTTAACAAACTTCTACCATGTTGACAGCCTTCCTTAACCCTTAACTATCAGGAACGGTTATTTGAGTTGACTATATTTGGGTCAAACTATAATTTGAATGAATACATAAAATAGAACAAACATATTCTTCCCCGGAAAACAGCTCATCGGCACTTCCTGTATTTCCAAAACTCTATTTTTCTTGAAAAATGTTCTCACCAGAGAAAAGCATAGGCTACTTGATGAACATTTGATTGGTTTGCAATAATATAGAACGATTTTTCTGTGCATTTCTACAGACTGAAGCAATTGGGTCTTCAGTGAAACACTACACAGTGATCTTCCAGTTTTTATTCTCACACACTCAGTCTAGTTTCCCTGTTGTGTGGCTCTTATCTATATTTAAGAGCTGCCTACATATTCCAGTGTGGGAAAACATTGGTCCTCTGCAACCAGAAATTCTACATAAGTTTCAATTTCCAGTTGATTCATCCAAACAAAGCTGGTTCAGAAAGGGGAAAAAATACAAATTGCTTACATCTGCTCAGGCTAAAATATTATTCATGATCTGCCAGTACTGATGGCTGAGCCATCTGGGGAATATGATAGGTGTTCAGGAAAAAAAAAAAAAAAAAAAAACCTGCCTCAGTGCAATGAAGAAATGACATGTGCAAGGTTTCAAGGTTATTTCATAGTTCAGTGATGGCTTGCAAATGTTTCAGAATATATAAATTCCGAATTCATGCACACACAGTATAAGAACTCATGTATTGGATGGTTTTACAAGGCTTGAATATATTTGTTGACTAAATTGATGAATTAATGACTTTAGAGTTTTCTCTGAGACAAACTAGTGAAAGAAATTGATACAAGTTGCCTCTTAATAATAGCACATTTCATTGTAATTAATAAAACAAACATAGATACATTAGACATGTCCTTTAAAATATAGTTGGTGAATATAATCATGTTTGTCATATATTATTTTACATATATATTAATAATTACTCAGTTAAATGTTACATATCTATGGGTTACTATATGAGTGTAAACACATATATCTCATAGATATATTAGAATTAAATTAATGTCAGAATACAGTCAACATTACTATTAAAGTGAAAAAGTTATGATATTATGATGGTTCTCGATGTAGTGGTAATTGAATCAAATATTTCTCATTTTCTTTTTGCTGTTTTTTGAGTGAAATCCTACAAGTGCAGGTTTGCAAAATCCAAGATATAATTTGGACTAATATATTTCTTATTCATAATGAAATTATTTATAATATTTATTAGAACCAGTTTTACCAAGGTTAAAAAAAATAGCAGTTTTGTCAAAAGTAAAACTACCTTTCCTACATTTCAAGAACATGTTTTGATTTTGTCTTTATCCAGGCTGGGAAGGGACACATGGCCTCACACATGCTAGACAAGTGCACTAACATGAAGCCACACCTCCAGGGTGTTTCAGGAAGTTTATATCTGCAGTTTAAAAAATAGATTGGAAAAGCCGGGCATGGTGGCACACGCCTGTAATCCCAGCACTCGGGAGGCTGAGGCAGGAGGATTGGTGTGAGTTCGAGACCAGCCTGGGCTACAAAAGTGAGCTCAAGGCCAGTCTCAACTGCATAGCGAGACGGTGTCTCAAAAAGAAAAAAAAAAAAAAGGATTGGCTCTCAAATTGTTTCATTTCTACATACATGAACATACTGTTCTGAACACAAATATTAATTCTTTATTGAACAATGCTTTTTTGTTTGTTTGTTTGATCTTGAACTCATGGCAATCTTCTTGCCTCAGCTTCCCAAATACTAGGATTACAGTATAAACCACCATGCCTAGCTGAGAAAATGCTTATCTAAGCACTAAATCCTTCACTGGATTTTGTTGAAATTAATGTTACAAGTTCAAATGTTTCAAGTTTTATTATAAATTTCGGCCTTACAATTTTGCAGTAATAAATATAAAAATCTAAATATTGAGGAATAAATATTAACAGTCACCCTTTTAAGCCTAGGTTGTGAAAAACACGTCTCTGAAATACCCTAGAGAATCTGTCACAGTTTTGCCTTGGTTGAAGGAAACAACAGCTGCATGTTTTTGCTGTGTATGGATTCCAAATGTTCCCTGTCCCTCTCTCACAGACAAATTAAGAGAAATCTGCCTGTAGAAGATGCCGATAATCCAGAAAAAAAAAAAAAAAACATAAGGGGTCAGTTCTACTCATCTGTACAGTTAATGTGGCCTGCCTTACTATAGGAAAAAAAAATATTCAAATATGACTGGAGCTTTGCATTTGTATTTATTCCACCATGGAAACAGTCTGAATGTTTCCCTGTGGAGAATTATGCATCTCAGTGACAGCCGCATTGCCCAAGTATGCTGAAGTATCTTGTCTTGACAGGTCACATCCGGGGTTTCACATTCTGAATGGCAGCTGGAAGATGCCAGAGAGTTTTCTCAGAGTGGGTTGGCCTGGTGTTTAATCAGGCCCTCGTGGGCTCAGAGGAAAGCTGCATGTATGGCCGTGACAAGCACTAGGCCAGCCAGATGTACTTCTATCACTCTAGTTCTTCCCCTAAATAGCAGTGGTATTCAGAACAGCCATCTCTGCAGCTCTACAAGCACAGCGCAGAGTGTCTTTGAAGATCACAAATGCCCTGGGGGTGTCTTACTGTATTGCTCTGCCATTGTGCCAGGTGCAGGATTAGCAACATGTGCATAGTTTATAAACACTGCTTAAGTGATTCAGGTCTCCAAGTGAAATCTGTTTGCATCCATGTATCCATGTATACATAGATGTACATACTGAAATAGAAAAACACTTTATATTACTCATCTATCTAAGTAAATCTGTGGTTGCAACTACAAAACATGAGTCTATTCTCCTTCACTGGAACATAAATTACCATCCTGGGAAAGCCTCGCTTCCCAGCACAGGGTGCGCTGGGGGGCAGTCTGAGTTTCCGTGTCTTCAGGACATTACTGACTGGGGCTTCCATAAAGCGCCCACCTTATAGGAACCTAGTGAGCTGAAAAGTCCTGACTGATATGTGCTGGCAGGAGGGGGGGAGCAGCTCCTGCCTGCTTTCTGGGTCCTTCCTTCAGCTTTGAGCATAGCTTGTGAAGCCACTGACCCAGAGCTCCTGAGAAAGAAACTCTGTTACCCCTGTGAGTGTGGCGGTGTGAGCTCCTCATCTCCGCTGGACTTTCTCCAAGACCTCAGCGAGCACTGCTTCTGTGAAAACCTCCTAACAGACTCGATCTGTTTTGTGTTAGCTGGAATCAGGTTGAGTTTAAGAGTTGCAAGCCTACCTTTGTAAACAAGCTCCTTCTTAGGTCAAAAGCCCATAAAAAGAAAAATATTATAACCACCCCCCCCCAGAAAACTAGCAAAATGATTACTGACAGAATCCCTTTGTCCTCAAACTGAAAGATAACATAATTCCTGAGTCATTTTGAAATTGTATAGTATAACATATATGAAGGAAATAGCATCTTGATCTGAACATGGGAATCTTTATTTTTCTGAAATTTTTCAGTGCAAGTTAATATTAAATATGATGGGATTTGTGAATTTAACTGAATGGAATGAATTTCAGTCCCATAATTCTTCTTTTCTCCCCCCCCCCCTACTTGATACCTTCCTGGTTTTTGAAAAGTCTACTTCCTGGTTTTCCATCTTTGATCTTAACTTTTTATTAACTTATGTTTAGCTTTCTCACATAAGAGAAAACATACAGCATTTAATTAACTTCATACACACATGTGTGAGTCTGCATTGTTTCTCTGGCTTGAGAAACCAAAGTGTAAATAGGGACCAAATTGTATAGCAGGTATTGAGAAACAGGAAGAAAGTGATCAAATAGGTAAGGAAACTAGGAAGAAGGGAAGGTGAAAGGAAAGAAGAGGAAGGTTAAAAGACAAGAAAAGAAAGAAAATATGGAAACAAGGTATTCACAAATGGGGAATGTAGGAGGCATTGAAGGGAGGATAAAATGCGTAAAATAAAACAGGTTATATCATGCACAGGTACAGACTGTCTACGATTAATGTGATCTTAGTGCCAATAAAATCTGAGTAAGAGAAAAAAAGCCTGGCCCGTGTCCTAGATTTCCTTCCTTGCTGTAATCCAGAAACACCCAGGGTTGCTTCTTGCCCATTGAGAATTTAACATAGAATGGTTTCAGGCTTCTCGAGGTCCTATAATTGGCATGGGACAGGTCTGGTTCTTAGCTCATGGCCATTGGTTCAAGTATAACAAAGGGAAAACATCATTCTTTTATTAACAAGAAATGTGTTCAGCTTTTTCAAAGACATTATCTCCTGTCAAATTCTCTTAGCAAATCAGAGGCTTAAATAACTGTCATTAGTTTAATTATAACAGGGAAATAACAAAGATCTGTCAGGTGACCTGTGATGAAATCACTATAAATTCTGACCCAGACAACACAAGACAATCAGATCAGGCATTTGTGCCAAAAGGCGTGCCCTTGAGCCATGCATGCAGCTTTACCCATGAGGTAGAGTGTTTTGCACTCAGGAAAGTAAAGTGGGTATGACTTACTCACCCCCACCTCAATGCTGTGCTCTGGTCACCAGCCTATAGTAACTTCCCAGGAGCCATAAGGAGCACTAGAACATGGGAGCTCTTGCAGAACTTTGCAACTCAATCACTCTTGTCTAGCACACTATCTTCCCCTTTCAAATTACTATCTTTAGGTTTGACCCTCTCGTCTTTATGCTTTTGATATATTTAGGCATGAATTCTTCTTTGATCTACTTTTTCCCCAGCTCCCAATCCTTATCTAAATGCTTTGGTAAATCTTTCCATTTCCAAGAACTTTTATTTTTTGCTTTGTTTCTCTTTTAAAGCATTATCTTTTAAGGTATTTACTCATATATATATATATATATATATATATATATATATATATATATATACAGTGTTTCAATAATAAATCATTTTAACATGATGTAGCTAATGTGTAAACTCATAAGATTTAGACCTACAAAGTGAATCTATCTGTGAGTACACATGGAACCTTTATGAAACATTAACGGACAATTCTCTTTATAAATATTAATTGATAGTTACACAACTTGGCTTGTCAGTGGATCATTAATCACATTACTGTATTCTATTTATCGTAATGAATGAATTGTAGGAAGAGTTCTTTTTTTATTTATTGTTTTAGTTCTCCAGCAATCATTTCCTTTAGAGGGTTTTTCTATTTGCCAGGTATTCTGGTGGTGAATAAACCAACACAAGACACACCCAGTCTTGAGCAAACATCCTCCACCCCACAACCTGAAGTTCAGAGAGAGATAGATGAGGCTGCAAAGGATAGTGTATGCTGCCTTGGCCAAGCCAGAGCAACAAAAATTCCTACAAGGAACAATAAAAATTAGCATGTTATAATAAGGAAGTAAACATTTTCCTTTCCACATACTTTCTGTGTGGATCATTGAACAAGTTTCTTACTCTTTGTGATCCTCCATTCTCATCTTAAAAGAAAACGTATAAAACTTAAATATTATGATGATCATTAAAAATTCTACTATTGATAAGTGGAATCCTTGTTGGTATGGTACTTTTGTCATGCATGCTCACAAGCTGTCCCCACAGTTCTCACCTGTCTCCACCCACTTTAGAATACTCGTCTCTCTTGCATTTCCTGCTCTTTCTACTCCATATTTCCACTGAGCTGGAGTCTAACTCAAAACTACAGTGCCCTCCAACAAGTCTGGCCTGATCATCTTTGACGGGTTTCCAAAACAAAATTTTTTATGTAAACAATTTCCTCTATCCAAGTCTTCATACAACATTTTTACAGATTCATTTATTTTCCCTTAAGGATCAGGGCAAGACCAAACAAATAAGTAATACAAGAATTAGACTATAAAGATGATCTTTATGTATAACATATCTGAGTGCATTCTCCGAATCTAGAATCATAGGTTTACTTAAAATATTCACTCTCTAAAATAGTTAAGAGTTTTTCTGTGACTTCTAAGCAGAAATTTTTGGCTAAAAACATTTTTAGTGTGTATAAATATCACACAGTAATAAGTTTTTATGAGGATTGGTTAATTTATTTTTAATTATTTGTTTAAACAGATACTGGCTGGCAATAAAAGAGACTTAATATCTGGAGTCATAAGATACGCTGCATTGTACTTGAAAACGAAGAACTTCGATATGGACCAGTTTGAGGCTCTGGGTTTCATCTGTTTTTTTAGTTAATTCTACACGGACTTATTTTTCTTTTGAGACTCTATTGGGGCACCACAGTCAGTGCAATCATTACTAAAATATAAAACTGCCTATCTGGGGCATATGCCTGAGGGAAGCCTTCCAAATACTTAGAAAATATTAAAGATATTTCAGTATCACAGATGTTTTCTTATTGAAGATATTTTGGTAGCACAGATGTTTCATTTTCAAACGTGCTTTGGACCACAGAAATTCCAAAAATAAGAAGAAAAATCTCCTATCCCTATCATTGAAACGAAGGAGGTTGTTCAGACTCTTTCTTTCAGCTAATGTAGGTTAGTGCACTAAAGCATACCATAGTATTTCAGAATTTGATATGTGCCCAGTTAACTTCCCTCTCGTTTATTCTTGTTTATTTTGACCTGTTTTAGGTCAGCATTAAGTTGCACAGAGTTTAACAAATTGCTCTCTAACATGTCCTGATAATTTGGTTACCCTCTAGGATCATCAATTTACATTTCTTATAAAACTGTCTAACCTGTTCTTGTGGCTTTATCGAAAATCTAAGTTTCCATTTTCAAAAGAATGCTGTGTAAGCCAAGCCCTGCAAGGGTCTTCTATCAAGCAAACTCTCACCAACCTCCCACTGTTTTCAGTCAGTTCTATCTTCTCTGCTCTAATGCTTTTCTTCATCCTTTCTTCTACATTTGAAATTTCATAGCTCCTATTACTCTTATTTCCTTCCAGTATCTCCTTCTAAGGGCTTCAGGGGCTCATATTCACAAAGTATGCTGATTCACCCTCATGAAAGCATTTCTTCTCTTGATAGAACACTGCTAAATTTAGTGACTCATTCCATCTCTAAGCAAGAGTCAGGCAGCCCTATGAATTCAAAGTGAACAAGGCAAATTCTTTGTCTTTTTGTTGCACAGAGGTTCCCTACTTTGCCCTGTTTTCTTATTTTTTACATATTATCCAAGAAGACAAAATCTGCCAATTCATCCTAGGAAAATAACTTATCTTGGGGCCAGTGAGATAGCTCAGTGGTCTAAAGTGCCTGCTTGTCTAAGCTTTGACAAGCTTAGCAAGCGGGCAGGGACCATGATCACCGGCACCATATGCCACATGAGCCCTACCCCCAAGGTGGGTTGAACCCACCACAAAAAGAACTTATCTCCCTTCTCTAGTTTCTAGCACAGAACTTGGTATATGGAAGAAAACAATAAATCTTTGGAAATGAATTTCTAGTATTACCATAACTGACTCACAATAAATGGCACACAGGCTTGCTGGTGCTTTGTACTATTTCACCTATGGAACGTTGATCTCTGAGATAAATTTACAGATTCTATTGGGCTATCAAATCCATATTTATAATAATTAATTAACTTTTACCTTAATACTCTTCATTATAAAGGTAGCACAGATTTCAAAGAAAGAGTACTGATAAGGAAACCCAGCTGCTTGGCTTAGATCCTGACTTATTTTTTCACTGGCTACATACACTTGGGCAAGTTACTTAACAGGAATTTCCTAATTTCATCATAGGTAAGAGCGGAAGTAGCACCAGCACTGACTACACAATTGTTTACATGTTGTGAAAATGCGTTGACAATGACTGTTAGCAGATATTATACAACAGAAATGATTACAAAAATCATCTGGTATGTTATGTACCGATTTTCTTCTGTCTGAAATATGTATTCATATGTAATATTTTAGAGAGTAAATATTGCATCAATTTTTAAAGCAAATCTTGCCCTTTCACTCCTGTTTTCATTTTCATATGGCACTCTTCTCAGATGCGCAAGGACCCGTGCTCAAGGCACAGGCTAATCTTCTCTAAATCATTCCAATTCTAGCGGGTGTGCTGCAGAATCAAGCAGCACAGCTGTTTCTAAGAATCAGGTCCCCAATTCATTTTTGTGAGTAGGGTCCCTCCCAGATCAGCTATTGCCCCTTATCCTTATCTTGCTGAAATTTCCTCATGCTGATAGGATTTATTAGGTGAGTAGTACCTGTTATCTCCTCATTCCAACTTTGTTTCCCAGATCTAGCAAAGTCCCTGTTACATGGCATATGCTTAATAAATACCTGAATGAGTACATGAAAAAAATTAAAGAAAAATGAACATGTAAGAAAGACATCCCAAATCAGAACTGATATAATAGCAATAAAATAGAAATCAGTCATTAGAAAATTATATATATATATATATATATATATATATACTATATATATATATATATATATAGCTTTTTCATTTACTTTTTACAAATATCAGGAAGGACTCAGACTCCTGAGTTGAGCTGATGCTCTTGTTTAGGCATCCTGATTACTTAGGAATGCAGACATTTAAATATGTCTGTGCCTGGTAGTGGGGTCTACTTTCACTAGAGTTACAAACATAGAAACATGAAGGAATATGAAAATATGACATATTCTAGGATAAGAAATCATTAGTTTGTGAGGAACTGAAAAAACAGAATGCTTAGAAATTAGCTTTTTATAAACTTGCCTTTGTAGTAACCTCTTAGTCATTCTTTTATATTTAAAAATATCCTCATTGGTGACAACGATTATAATTAGATATCTAATGTGTCCGTGAATATGCTGGTAAGAGATATTATGATGGGATATATTTTTAGTTGGATGGTTTAGCACAGATGAAGGATTTAATACTTTTTACTTTCTTCCTCTCATTTTGTCATAATTCATGGAATTGATCCATTCTGTGAATTAGCTCTGCATCCTTGTGACAAAAAATCTGGTATAAATCAACTTTACATGACAAAGGATTGATCCTGGCTTATAGTTTCAGGGTGTCAGTCCACAATCTTTTCATTGCTTTGACATTTTCTGTCTGAGGCAGAATCCCACCTTTCTCGACTAAAGACAGCCCTTCCAACACCTGAGCCTTTGGAGACATTTCAGATCAAAATCATACCACACATTCTTTGGAAATAGTTTTTAAACCCATAAAATAATGGTGGAATGGAAAGAAAAGAAGGAAAGGGATCTGAGAAGGCCTCCATTTGTGTCTTTTTTTTTTTTTAAGCAGGTGTAAGGACATACACCTAAGACATGGAAATAATTTAATCTTTACCTTGCACAGAAAGTTCTTTATTCAAAAACATAAGGATCTCCAAGGGATTCGATCTATTAGAAAGTGGGTTTATTTAGCTGTGTAGCTAATAGTTTGTTTACAGGGATATTTCTGCCTTAGATAATGGTATGGAGTCACTTCATTAATCACAAAAGAGGAAGATGTTCTGAGAGGGGCTGGGAAGATAGCTCAGTAGAATAAGCACTTGCCTGGCAAGTGCAAGGGCCTGAGTTCAATCCCCCAGTTCTGAAGAAAAAAAAAAGATAAAAATTGGTCAATGAGTTTCATAAAAGTTATTTCTGATCAATGAAGTAAGTTTTCTATTAACTCCTAATCAGTAAATTTTTTTCAGAGGTTGTACTTGTCACTCTTACATGATAAGTGTGACAAGATAAGATATATAAATTTCCCTTCAGATTAAGGGAAATTTTAAAATTAACAGAAGTCTTCATGAACGCAATAGTCACCAATTAGTATTTCAGAAATCACATGGTAAAAGGCAATTAAAACTTTATCTACAACTGATTCAGGGGTACTGAAACTTCCAAGCTTGGAACAGACATAGTCTTTTTTGGAAACACATCAAGTGTTTTCATCTACTATCAATTTTCACCAAAATGGAAATACAAATAGCAGTTGACTTCAAGCTAAATAGCGAGTGATACATTGAGGGAGAAATGAAAACAAACTCATACACCTGGAGGAGACTACTTTCTGAAATCAAGATAAGGCAAAGGATATGATCATTCATTTTCCTATTTGTTTTTCTCTAAACAAAGCTTCCATTTATTTTAGGATAGTTTCCACAATTTGAAGTAATTGTGGTTAGTTTAAATAAAAGAGCAGAAAAAGGCAGTTGTGCCTGGAGATAGGAAAATACCTTATGAAAGAAATGAGCTTTTCTTAATTGCCCAAGGGGGAATTTACTGAGTCTGTTTTTCAATGACACATTAATTAGAGTGAAAACTTGCTTAGCATTTATTATGTGCCAGACGTTGGTTTAAGTGGTTTCCATATAACTCTAATGAAATTCTCAGCATCTCTGTGATGTGAGCACTTGTATCACCCAACTTTACCAATGAGGAAACTGAGGTGTAAGGAGAATGCAGAGCTAGTCCAAAGCAATAGATCTGCTGACCTGCAGAGCGGGGAAATAAGAAATCTGGCTCTACAGTGTGTCCTGACACACCAAGATAAAATGGATCTCTGTGGTACAATTAATTTGGCCATATAATTTTAGGTGGTTTATTAATTTCAAATTTATAAATAAAATTAGTAAACAGCAAGATGTGATTGAGAGTGTAATGTGCATTCAATAAAATTTGTGTAGTAATCTGAGATCAGTCATGAAGTATGTTGACCTGACTGATAAAACATGCATGGTAAAAGAGGGTTTTTTTTTCTTAAAGCTAATTTATAAGAGACATTTATCATGCTTTCTCAGTTAAATATCCAGTACTCCTTAATCTACACAATCTAGAATTATATAGCTTTCATAACTCTGAAACATATGTTAGGTCACACACTGATGTGTTGACATCTTGAACTTGTAAAATCAAATGTATCATTCCACAGCTCCCAGAGGGACAAATAAATTATAGAAATGTAAAAATGACAATTTATGCAATTTGAACTACATACAATGAGAAAAAATTTAGGAAAGTCATTTATTTTATCATTTTCAGATCCTATTGAAGTGATTTGGCAAACTATGTTGATATTTAGAAAGACATGAATTTAACCAAAATCCGTTACTGTTTTATGCTGACACTATAATGGCATACTTGGAGGCTCACTTTCCAATTTCTAAGTTAAAATACTCCCATGTTAATAGCTTATTACAAGCTATTAATTTCACTTATAGGAGCTCTACTGGAAGCCTAGGGAATGAATACACTGAGAGACAACTTATGGAAAACATGCCTTTCACAGTATCACTCCCCAAGATACAATACTTAAGAACCAGTCTTATAAAAGAAGTAATGGACGTATCCAGTAAAAGTTATATTACTCTGAAAAATGTGATCAAAGACGATTTTCAGTAAACAGAAATATATTCATTGTTCCTGAATGGGAGGAAACAACACTGAAAATGGCCTCCCTCCAAAAATTGTTGTAGAGATTCAAAGACATCTGAATTAAAATATAATTATGATACCTCACATACCTAGAGAAAACATTCCTAAATTTCAACTGAAACCAGAAGAGATTCAGAATTGCAAAAGCAATCCTGGGTAACAAAGGAAAGACAAGAAGCACCACAATCCCAGACTGGAAATTATACTGCAAAGATAGTTTGATAAAATTATGGTAGTAGGTGTTGGGGGATAGGTATGAGGATCAATGGATTAGAGCCATGCAGACACAAGTACAAACACACTCAGGCGCCTTATCTTTAACAAAGGGTCAGACATGTTCACTGGAAGAAAGAAAGCAGTTTTAATAAATGGGTCCAGAAACACTGGTCTAAAATAGCTCCATCCTTATCCATGCACAAAACTACAGTCAAAATGGGTCAAAGATTTAAATATTAAAACTGAAACTCTGAATCTGCTGGAGGAGAAGGAAGGTAGAAATCTTAAGGGCATAGGAGTAGGTAGAGAGTTCATAAAGAAAAAATCAAACTGCAAGGGAAAACCTTCAAGGAAATCAACAATTGGAATCTTTTTAAAGTTTCTGCATGTTAAAAGAAATTACCAACAGAGTAAAAGGAAAGGCTACAAATGGAAATAATTATAGTAGATTGTCCTACTGACAAAAGACTCCTATGTAGAACATACAAAAATTTTTTTTAAAAAGTCAGGCTTCCATAATTCAAAAATCCAATCCAAAAATAAGCATCTGGGATGAACATACACTTCACAAATGAAGAAATACCAATGGCAAATAATTACACGAAAAAAGGTTCAACATCATTGGTCATTCAAATGATGCAGATGTAAACAATGCCAAGATATCATCTATTACCAGAAAGAATAGCTATTCTATAGAATTCAGCCAATAACAAATATTGGAGAGGCTGTGGGGCAAGAAGGACCCCGAGGCCACTATTAGTAGGATTTCAGGTTGGTACAACCATTATGGAAATCAGTATTGAGATTCCTCTAATAGCTAAGACTGAAGGTCCCACTCAATCCAGCCATTCTTCTCTTAGGTATTTTTCCAAAAGAGCCAAATTTATCATACCACAGTGATATACGTACACCCATGTTCATAGCAGTGCAATTTACCAAAGCTGAACCTTGGAAGTAAACCAACTGCCAATCGACTGAGGAGTGGATAAAAAAGATGTGGTACTTTTACATAATGGAGTATTATTCAGATAGATTCAAATCTTGTGTAGACAAATGTATGCAACTAGAGACTGTATTGGGGAATTAAATAAATCAGACCACATGTACAATCACCCTATTGTCTCACTATTGTGAGATCCTGAAAAAGTAAACAAAATCTGAAAGATTCAAGAGATACTATGAAAGAGAAAGAATTTGTTCAATGGAAAGGAAAAACTGGGATGAGGAGAAGGATAAAAGAAAGAAGAGGAGAAGATATGCTTATGTATATATGTAGGATAATTTGGATAATAGTACTGTTGATATTTTCTGGTATTTTTATTTATTTATTTATTTGTTTGTTTGTTTGTTTGTTTGGTGCAAAACAAATAAATGCACAGGTAGGACTTATAGTGGTCCTCCTGTCTCAGCCTACCCAGTTTTGGGATTACAAGCATGCATTACCACGCCAGATTTCAGGTGCCAGAGGGCAGACCTAGGGTTCAGAGCCTGACACAGCGTATGGTACCTGGGATTGAACTTGGGTCCTGCTTGAATGCAGAAGTTAATGCTTAAAATTTGTTTCTTTTCATTACCTTTTTATCTTGTTTTAATTTCCTAGAACTTTTTTGAAACCACTTTTTCAAGTTTCCATGTGGTAACCTGGATAACTAATTTAAAGATAATATCATACAATACAGCAAACATTATTGAAGTCCTACTACTTTGTTTAGCGAAATTTTGCAACATTTCTATTTTTTTACTATTTTATATTCCTCAACAAGTAAAAAATTTAAAATTTAAAATTATCTTTATTTGAAAATGAATTTTAATCTGTCTTAATGATTTATTTAATACAATCTTCATTGTTTCTCTAAATTTAAAAATAGAATTTGATGCAAGATGACTGATTCACATATTAACTATAATATAGAAATATATAACAAAAATCATGAATATTTAAAGTAAAATAATTCATTATAGCACAAGAAACATTCCTCTTAATTCCCCTCAAAATACCCATACTTGTTTCAAATACTTATCATATATACACAAATAATATATTATAATAATGTTATATAATATGTAATATGAAATAATAATAATTTTTAATGTTTGAAGTAGTTCTGTCTTTTTTTTTTTTTTTTTTTTTTTAGTATTTTAGTTCTGTCTTTGTTTTACCAAAATGAAAACATTTATGTGGTATTTCATCCACTTTTTTCACTGGACCTCACACCACATCGTATCTCCCTTTGCCGCAAAGTCAAAATGACTATGAAAGACTCATTTGGAATTGAAGGAGCCCTAACATCCCACTGAAGGCAGTCAAGTAAAACTTCCAGATCTGATTCAGGAAGTGCGAGGAAGATGAGATAATAATCTTTGCAGCCAAGGAAGTATGTGACGGGGAATAACAGCAGTGATTCCTTTACTATAATTTGAAAAAAATTTAAATATTCATCTTTTGTTCAGTCCCAGCTCATTTATTTGCTGTCTCACAGGTATTATCATGAATTGGAATGTACTTCTTTTACATAAAATTTATTTCAGAAGTCATCTTCCTTCTGATTTTTTTTTTTTAGTTTAGAGTGAGAGACAATACAATTTTACTTTTTCAAATAAAATATGATCGTGTTTTTTTCTATATCCTCTTGGATTTCACGTTAAGTCATTATGAAATCAAAACCTTTAAGTTATGTAAGTTAACATTTATTTTACCTGTGGGAATTTATGTCATAAATGTCATATTTCTTAAATTAAGTGGACAAATTTAAATCTTGTCAAAATTCTCTCACACAGTTATAGAAATTATATATACATCATGTCGTGTCATAACAATTACTATTAAGATTATAAGCTTTCCTTAACATTACAGGAAAAGGTAAAATTCTAAGTGAACAATATTAGAGTACATATTCATGTCTGACAAACACTATTAAATTTAAATGGTATTTGAAAGGCTTGAATCAGGCTAGGCTCAGTAACAGAATGAAAATTTTAAGTATTTTTTTCTGTAGTCAATAACAGCTAAAAACTCCACTTTAAGGATTATCATGTAAATATCTATTATGCATTCCTCCATTTGATTAGTGTAATAAACCAAAACAGAAGAATTAAATAAAATCATTGATTTTGCTTCTTTAGGGATCACTATTCCCAGTACATTTTCATTAGGCAATATAAACTGTAATGATAGATACAGTAAAAACAAAATACTCTAATAAATGAGATTTCTGATGAAGTTTCCAGTGTGATAGAAAGCATTTTGTTTTATATTTTGAATGTCAATGACTTCATATTTTCTTCCCTAAAACATATGCAGATTTGTTAGAATTACATCTATTCTGGTGTGCTGAAGCTGGCTCTTAATGATTCACAAAGCTTTTGTCAAATTTTCTGGAATTTGAGAAGCTGGTTAATATCTCAATTTGATATGTTGAGAGTATTTACAAATGAAAACCAGCTAATTCAGTTTTGTGTGTTTTTCAGAGAACTCTTCTTAATGTATTTACTAGCTCACATTATCTAAAAAGGAATCTGTACAACTCAAAGTTCAATTTCTTAAACTAGTGTGAAAATATGTTTATCTGAGACCAAACTACCAGAAATGAACTGTTAATATGTCACTGAACCTGTCCAAGAACATCTTTATTTTATGTATTTCAAATGACACCTTGACTGGATCATTTGCAAAGTTGTCTTCCAAGAATGTCTGACTCTGTGACCATATGTGTTTTTACCTCACTCTACTCCTAACAAGGAGAATGATGAAAGTAATGGTTGTAGAACTGAATAATATGGGAAAGTCATGCTAATAAAAAGCTATAGAACTCAGTAAAATCAGAGACCAGCCTTAGTGAGTACGGTTGACATCATGTTGGCAGAGACACAAGGAAAATGGTGTTGTGAAAGTTTGGATAACAGTGCTCAGATCGTAGAAAACAGGCAATTAAGCTCTGCAGTATAACTGTGAAGAAATAAATGTCTGTTGCTGAAATATATTCTGATTTTAAAAAGAAATCAAAATTTCACTTAAAAAATCACAGTTGTTAGCAAGAAACTTCATCTTTAAGTATATGTTTTTGAAAAGATCAATTAGTTGGAATTCAACTGTTAGTCATTAGTTTACTACTCTAATACCAGGAAAATGAATGGAAAACTACAGAATACATTTTTACTTTGAGACTTTAATAAAGACCAATATTACACTGCATAAATAGGTAAATACCAAATGGCTAGCAGCTCATAGCTTACTAAAAATTGGTTTTGACTGGAAATTAGACTTTAATCATTTAAAATCTAAATGCTAATAACTAGTATATATGGAACACTAAAGTGTCAAATTAAATATGTATTAAAAGTAGAAACAACAAAATGATGGCCCTGAGCCAGAGTTCCAGAGATTCTATTGCAAATCATGAACACTGAATACTTAGAACCTGTCCTCTAGCACTTTTCACCACAGGTTTATTCCATTTTATGCTCATTTGCATAAAATGGAATAAACATGTATAAAAATTGCCACTAGGCATTTCAGCAAATCGTATCACAATGAAATTATTTTTCTAATCCTATGTTACCTACATTAAGCTTTTTAATAAAATTATATATTTTAACAAAACATACTCTGAAGGCAAGGTTTTATTTTTATTGCCATCTTTTTTCCTCTGGTTAGATATTTATTTTATATTTCCTTATTTGATTTCAAATTTATTTTACTACAGCATATTTCAAAAGTAGGTAGCTTGGGTTTTACAAATAATATGGCCCACCATCAATCAGTTTGCTATGTGATCCTGATTTTCTTCTGCAGATGTCAGCTGAAAGCCTGAGTAGATAAATGATCTTGAATTTAATGAAATGCTTCAGAAATCAACTATACTTGTGCTATCTCTTTTAGAATTGAAAAAGATAACTGTTGCAAATCTTTTTCAGTTCGAATTATTTAAAAGGTTTGAAGTAAATTTGGGTTGATGTTTGGTCTATAAATCCTTACCATGATGGACACTTTATGTAGTTATTTTTTCCTATTGTCTTTGAAAAATGATCTGTTTTTTATCTTCAGTCAGGAAACACAAGGCAGAAGCAGATCAAGATCTGTGATAATTTGTCCAACTAGGAATGCACTCACTTACTGGACATCATTTTTCAGAGTACAGAAGTATATAAATCAACATTATTATGTTAAAATCATATATCAAAAATGAATGACAAAACATTGCACATATTATCATAGCATTATAAAGGCATAATTTGTATGAAGGAACTGGGAGAAAGAACAAAGCTCCAAGAATCAGCAACTCTGGGTAATTAATTAATTTATGCTCTTGAACAAATCTGATCTGCAAAAGTATGGTTTACCAAATGAGAATTACATTATTTTAGAAATGTTTAAATTTTTCCACATGCACATGGACACTTCATAACTGCTTTACAGGTACATTATAAATTTCTTTATATATTTTAATATATTCAATGAGTCTATCCTTTAAAAAGTTTATTGCTAATCTGGAACTTTCCTATTATATCATTCCATACCAGATTTAGTCTTCCTATCTCAGTATCAGAAATGAAATTTTTCAATACTCCTAGATTCCTCTAACAGTTATATATTTTTCTCACTTTTTCAAAATTTTCTATTTATTAACATAGGTTGGTGTTATAATCTTATTTCAAATCTGAAGTAGTTAATATAATTTGAGTATAATTTGAGTAGTTAATATAATTTGAGTATATTTGAGCATATACGGATATGATCAATTCTAGTGTCTCTTTTAGGGAAGCAGTGTCTTTTTTAGGGAAAAAGTTGGAGAACTCGACAGAGTCCAAAAACTTGTGTTCAATATGTTGACAAACCCAAGACCATCCTATCAAAGTGTTCTCTTAACACGCCAGCTAGTGGCATGATTAGAAAATCCCCTGGCCTCGTGACTAAAGCAAACACGCTGAATCATTCCTGAGATGAATATCCTGTGCACTTAGGGTTTGCTATCAGTTGGTAGGCCACCTAGTATGATGTGTTACTAACTAAACAAAAGTGTAGATAAAGGACAGTTTTATTGTTAAAAAAGGGGGGAAGGAAATAAATGTGTATATATATATATATATATATATATATATATATATATATATATATACTTATATATGTATATATTCTGAGAACATAAGCTTGTATTAATATTGTTTAGACAAGATGTCATGTCTGCATCTTGTCCTCTGAATAACTACTATGAAAACAATATGCAATGTATTAAGTATTGTAAACATCCTACTAACCTGTATTGAAACTGTTTCATGCTATTCTATCTTTTTTTCTCGGTAAAATGGGTTTTAAAAGAAATAAAACAAAGAAAGAAAATCCCCAATCAGGCCAGCAAGATAGCTCAGCAGACTAAGTGCCTGCTTAGGCAAGCACAAGGACCAGAGTTCAATCCCCGGCACCACATGCCACAGTAGCCCTACCCCTGGGTGCGTTGAGCTGGCCACTGAGACTGGGCATGGTGAGGTACATCTGTAACGCCAGCACTGGGGAGGCTGAAAGCAGGAGAAACACTAGGAGTCTGAGTTGCATAGTGAGACTGCATAATGCATAATAAGAAAAAAAAAATCCCTAAACAACTCTAAGTATTACAAAGTATACAGAATTCAGAGGGTTCGCCTCATCATGAGTCATGGTGCTTAAATGACAAAGTCATTTCCTACCACTTACGCCACTGGAGACCAAGCTGGGAGACAGACAGTATGGGCATCATAACATTTTAATAGTACTTTAATCGCACAGGATGCGTCTCCCACTGGACCACTATTTGCTTCAAGCCACTAGGAAATTTGAGGGGAAGAAGGAGAAAGCCAGTCTTCAAAGTTTTATTATTTATGTACTGAAGAATGAAAGAAATTAAGAGAGTATGCCTTTAAAAAGATTGCTCCTGCCTGTTCTGTTCCCCCAGAAAGTTCCCTTTTCTTTCTCCCCAGTTTGTCTGCCTTCACAGTATGCCTCTTCGTGATCACATTCTGCCACAGCGAGAAGTCTAAGAGCTCATTTCCTGTGCACACCAAGTTAAATGAGAATCCCAGGAAAAGGAGTGTCGAACCGACCGTAGATCATGGCAGAGACAGAAGGGAGATGCACACGATGATTTTGGAACATGCTTGCATTACCCTGAGTTGTTTCTCAATCGTACTCATTTAAATAGCTGTGTGTTTGCATAAATGTATAACTGTCCCTCCTCTATGTAATCCTCTGGGCTATCAAGCTGGGATTTTGTCACTTGAGGAGACATATACTTTGGTTATATTCTTTGCACTTTCTGCCCCTTCCCAGCTCTTCAAAGTCCAGCGCAGAGGGCATGCACGTGCTACAGCACAAGTGCACCCATTCATTCTTTTCAAATGTGAAATCACGCGATTTCATGAATCTTGCTGCTTCACACGCAGCTTGATGGGAATGCCTTGAATGGTACACTGCTAAAATATTTATACAAACAGATTCTGTGTTAATTATTTCCCGTAACATAATCAGCTTTCCTAATTTTGAAATTAGCAACAATTCTGTTGTCGGCATCTGTTTCAGGCAAAAAGAAAAAGAGCAAATATTTGCCTGCTGAGCAAACTGAAAAGATGTTGGTAGCATGAATTTTTCCTCATAGGGACTGTTATTAATGGAGACCTGCTGATGGATTGAGACAGAGAATAAGTACCAGTCAGAAGGACTAAAGTCGTCTATTTTTTAAATGCTATTAGTAAGCAAAAATAAAGTGTTTCTGGAAAAGTTTCCACAACCACCCCAATGTATCTCCCAAGTTTATTGTTTTAAAATAGATATGGGGCTGGCCAGATAGCTCAGTGGACTAGAACTCCTGCTTAGGCAGAGTGCAGCAGGGTGTGTTGAGGTACCAATTGAGAGACTGGGCACAGTGGTGCGTCCCTGTAACCCCAGAGCTTAGGAGGCCGAAAACAGGAGAATCACTATGAGTCCAATCTACATACTGAGATCCTATAGACCCTGTCCTAAATACTAAAAAAAAAAAAAGAAAAGAAATTGTCATATACTTTTTTTGAAGACTACTGAGATTAGCTAATCTTCTTTTAAATATTTTATACATGGCTATAAAATCATTTCTCCAGCAATTTTACAGAAGCCTATTTAGGGTAGCACAATCATTCCTGGAAATAATACAAATTTAGTCAATACTATCAATAATAATTTTACTTTTAATAATTTTCAGTAAAAAGAAATGAAAAGGGGTTAGTTTCTAATGAGCCAAATTATCAAAAATATCAGTAAGTGTGAAGAGAATGCCTCACATTTTAGCTTTTGTTCAGATCTGAGCTATTATCACAAGCTTGTTTCAGTTATTTTGATTTTGCTTATTAAGTTGGTATGAATACAGTTTAGTACCTGATACACAGAACTTTTAAATTCACACTCACTTGCTATTGCTTATTTTTGTTTTTAAATATATTTGATACAGAATCTCATTACACAGCTCAGACTCCTAGTGATCCTTCTGTTTTCATTCTGCCCAGTGCTGGGATTCCAAGAGTGCACCACCACACCTGGTCTTGGTGACTGCACACAGAGGCTGGTACAGCCTGTGGTGCTGGGGACCAAACCCCTGTCCCTGAGCTTGTCTAAGTAGGCACTTAGTCCATTGAGCTATCTCACTGGCTCACCATCATTTATTAATTCTAGCAAATCATACTGAAATGCTACAAAGGTAAAGGAAATCCAGTGCATGAGATTTATTAAGGGACTCTACACAAGTGTTGTACTTAAGAATTTGCAGTTAGTTCATTGTGCTCTAAGCTATCACTTTAATTTTTGATCAAAAGAGAAAGGGTTTGACAAATTTTTTGTCACATCTCCCGTGACTACAACAGGTAACATTTTCTTCAGGTGTGTACCTTAAATGAATGAAAAAAAGCAACAAAATTGTACTTTCACTATGAAAACGACTCAGGGTTGACAGTAAAACTTTGCACAAGCAAAAAAAGTTTACTCTGGGAAGGAATTAACTCATATTCAGTTTGCAAAAACTTCTGTCTCAAGGAAAAATCACCACCTAAACTTCCACTGTCTGAGGTATAGTAAAACAACTTGAGGAGACAGCAAGGTATGCAAGTATGCATGAAAGATAATTCATATTTACAGGTAAGAAACAATGACTTTTCCTAATGGTCCAATGAATAGATTTTGGAGATTGAGGGCAAGAAACAAAGAGCACACAAGATACCAGCACTTCTGATTTCTGCGGCTCTCACGAAGCTGTGCATGGGGTGTCTCTCAGCAGGTGGATTTTTGCCAGTCATAGTTAGGCTCAACACCAGATCAATCATTTTTCTGTGTTGGTGAAGCATTTTTATGTTTACACATGGGTCTTCAGAATGAGACATCCTTGCTTTAGCAATGGTTCTGTTCAGCTGTGTTCCCTGACTTAGGATTTGGGATAAAGACATCAACCTAGGTCCTGTATCCCATGTCAGTCTCACACACTCAACTCCATGCTTCCTCCAAAGTCTCTACTTTAGGGTCAAATGTTATTTTCCTTTAAGCAATAATTAGCCATGAGATATTTATACCTTATGCTACAGTACATTACTTTATTATCTTTCTTGCATATTTGAAATATGGATGGTGATTTCTCATGGGAACCAAAAATCTTTCAAGTTAAATAGAAGTGTGGTCCTTTAGGTATGAAATATCATTTAACAACCGTTTTTGTTTATCAGTAAATATCTGCTTTAAAGACGAAGAGTAACAACTGTATTGAGAAAACCACAGCCCCTAAGACGTGATCTCAAGCATCCTACCTTAAGAACTGAGGGAAACACATTAAAATTTTAGTTCTAATTATGACCCGCAAATGAAAATGCCACTGCAGGATTACTTGAGGGAAATTATTATGATAGCTAACATTAGTCTGATAGAAAGTAAAAACATGCCACACTCTTTGTAATATGATTCTACAGAATAGTTCCATGTATTGGACAGCCACTTACTATGTCAAGTTTTGTCTTCAGAAAACCACATTAACCACAAATTCCTTATCTTGAAAGAAGAGTCCAAGAGAGAAAAAAAGAATGCCATTTGAGGTATTAGTGGGGAACAGAGAGTGCTCCTAGTTTCTTAGCACATACTGATGAGGGCAGCTAATTAAAGCACAACGGTGTGTTTTATTCCTTCTTTCCAACACTTTTGGCCTTAACTAGGACCCTAACATTGTGGGTTTTATCTTTCTGAATAGACTTTTCAGTTTATGTCATGTACGGAATATAAATAAGTTTTGAGAAGTCTACCACAAACTTATTTTGTTTTACCACAAGATCTCACTACATACGTCAAGCCTTGAACTTAACTATGTAGTCCAGGCTGGCCTCCTCTATAAGCTTCCGCAGTGCTGGGATTATAGGCGTGTACCAGTACATTCGGATTAGGGAATGTGTGTGTGGTGTATGTGTGTGTGTGTCTGTGTGTTTGTGTGTGTGTGTGTCTCAAATTAGAATGCTTAGTAAACCATCTATCTCTTTACTAGTCAACCTGCTTTCCAATTCTTAATTTTATTTAAGTATAGAACTAAAAGGATTTGTTAGACACCAAAATAGTTCATAGCTAAATTCTTCAAACTTCTTTTGCTAACATATACTGATTATGTACAAATAAATTAGTGTAAGGTTGTAGAGAAGAGAGAAAAAGGACAAACAGAGGTGTCACTTTACTTGCTCTCTTGCCAAGAGGAATCATGGTACATTGGCACAACAGTTTTCCAAAACACACAGCAGGGTCTACCAAGAACTTGTGTCCTACACAGCAGGACCAGTGGCCAGGCCCTAGTTTTTCTCTGATTCTTTTATTTACTACTGAGCTGACATGACAAATATCTGCAGACATGATTTGGAAGCCGTGGTTTGGGCTCTGACCATCTCAACAACCACCAACAGGAGTGTGCCGCTGATCGATCACATGGAAACACCCCATCTAAGTCATTGCTGTCAGGCTAAACTCTAGTTAAAATATTTCAAGGAGACAACAAATTGTAACTTGGTAAAGATTTATAGGCTACTTAATTTAATATTTCTTTGTATGCTCATACTATATCTACTCAGGATCTCTGTCTAAAATTCTGTTAAATCGCTTTTTGCCATCTGCCTTATGTTTTCAATTAATTATTTTAATAGACATGCGAACTCTAAATACAGTCATTGCTTAGTTTCTTGAACATAAGTTATGCAGCAGTTTTAGGGAGATAAATTCAGTTCAGATTTTGCATACTGACTAATGTTCCTCTTTTCTCCTGAAAGGTCAACAAAACCCGGGAATTCCTAAGATTGATTATAAATTTTTTGCTCTTACTAGAAGAGTCATGAAATTAGAAGAAAAATAGGCCCTAAATCATACCATGAATGTCACTTATTACAGAAATTCATGTTTTTCATGGAAATTCTCAAATAAATCAAAATGAATCTTTCTTCTGATTACTACTTAAAAATGATGATAATCTATTTCCTAATTGGCTAAAGTTTTTAAAATTCTAATTTTTCTTCAAGAAAGCATCATGTTAATATTATTTCAAATGGATTAAATTAATTTAAGAATTAAAAGACAAACATTCTGAAATACAATATGCAGAAAGACTACATTACTAAATGACATAACTGTGACAAAGTTTCAATTGGCCAGCTAAGTTTGTAAATGATCAGTTATGTGCTAGTATTACTAAGACTGAGTTACTTTTTAATCAGATGTTGATTATATAGTAATTCTATATGTCAGTAAATTTTAATAAGAATGTTCCATACAGTTTAGTACATTCTATACACATTTTGATAGATACACTTATTAAAAGTTGTTGGAAGGCAAGATATCCGTATTTAAGCTTTCTGTATTGGCACGGTTCTTTTCTTTACTATAACTGCTTAGAAATGCTATTTCTAAATCTACCCAGAATAATGACAATAATTTTTCATCAATTCTTCCTGCTTTCTTATGACTTGGTTGCTATAGATTTCTGAGCTAAATTTTAAAATCTTGCATTAGCAGTTTTGCTATTTTCTGAGCCCTTATGCCCCGGCCCTTATACATATATTTTAGCCTCTACGTGATATAAATAATATGTCATAGAAATGTAAATAAATCCATCTTTTCTTTCATGACTTCACCTTCCCAGAAGGATATGAATAATAGCAGCATACTATGATGACTATTTTGATAGACACATGCATCACCTGTGGAAAGAATACAAGGCAGAGAGCCCAAGTCAACCCACGAGACAGGAGTGAGCATGGATTTGGGCCCAATTGAAATTGACTTTTGCATTGAAACAAAGATAGGAACAGAAATGTTACATGTGAAGAACAGAAAAATGCATATTCCAAAGAGGAAAAACACAGTGTGCTTTTATCCCAGAAGTATTATGAAGATTCTACCATGTTTCCAAAGTAAGTTTTGACACTCGGCAGATCCATTCCATCTCAACAAGTGCTAGCAAATACTGGAAAGTGTAGCAGTCAAAGCCAGCCTAGGAGCTATGTTCCACTGGTTCCATTCGTGAATATCAACTCAGACGTAAATCATTTATCCAATATGCATAATGTTAGCTTCCAAGAGAGAAATATCTTGTCTCAAGAGGAACCAAATTCAGTTACGAGAAAACTGTAATGCTAGTGTTGTTAATCAGAGTCCTCTAGCAAAGGAAAGAGATTTTCTGTCATAAAAAAAGAAAAACAAAACTCCTCTGGTTTAAAACTCCTACTATGCAGTATTTAGTTAGGCTAAAACATTAGACTAAAACACATGTTTTACAGAAAAAATATTACAGCTGTGTTGACAACAGGTCAAAATAGAAACCATATGGAAATATTTTTAGTATAAGACTAAATTTAAAACAAATAAACCAATTTCAGAAAGGACTTACAGTGAACATTTCCATTTTCAATTTTTAAAAATTTCTTTGGCATGTATGACTTGGAGTTGATTCAGTACTCCAAAACAATCCATGTGAATGGCTGTGGTGAACTTTATTTCCTGAGGCCTAGTAATGATGTATTTCACCTTAAACTTTTACTAATGATTGGACAGAATTTTGTTTTGATTCAAATTCTTCTGCAAGTCTATGACATTAACATGAAGTTAATACCTAGAGGAGCATATTAATTTTATAGAACTTTGCATAAGGAAACATGTCTAAAACAGACATGCTTTCACATCTGAAAAATAAACTCAGTTACAAATTTGAGCAATGTTAATTTTGGCTTAGTCTTAAAACTGAAAAAGAGTCCATGATGGAAGACATATGCAACACAGTCTATTGTTAGAAGACCATACTTCCTGGATAAACAAATAATGTGTTTCTCTCTTTTTTTGTTTCTTTCTCTCTTTTTTGTTTTCTTTTGTCTTGCGACAGGCTGTTGCTCTCTTCCCTAGGGTATTCTCAGGCTCCTGGGCTGGATCATAGTCCTGCAAGATGCCTGAGACATGGACTATATATAGGTCAGTGTTACCATGACTGCCTCTCTCCTTTCATTTAAGAACATGAAGTATTTCACCAACTAAGTATTTTTGCCACTCAGTGAGATAAACAATGAGAGTTCAACTAAAGAAATCACTTAATTTTATTTCTGTAACAATTATTTTCCCTCCTATATTTAGGTGGAATTTAGTTTTGAACACTACGACATATACTATATTTCATACTATGTTAGAAATAATGTGATTAAGCAACAAAAAATAACCATAATCATCAAGCAAAATGCTTGAAAATTTGGAGGATATATTCAATGAATTCCATCGTTAGAAATAAATATTTTACTTTAATTTTATATTTATGTATTTGGTACAGGTTCTCACTACACAGCTTGGACTTGTAGTGAGTCTCTGGTTATCAGCCTCCCAGTCCTGGGATCACAGGTGCGCACCACTAAGCCCAGTCTCTGCAGCCAGCTCAGCGCACCCAGGGGCTAGGCTGGCAGGGCTTGTGGTGCTGGTGATCAAACCCTGGCCCCAGAGCTCGCCTAAGCTGGCATTCAGTCCTCTGAGTTTTCTTATCCACAACAGAATCAGTCTTGATCATTAAAATATGGATATTGACATAGGCACCGTAATTCATCTGGTCTTCCGGTCTTGGTGATTCTACATTCTAAATCTCCTTATGCACGTAATATTTGAATGATCCAAAAATGCAGGCCTTTAATTTTCTTAAACATCTTCAGAAACATCATCCCTGTAACCTTCTAAAATATCTCACTTGCATTCTGAGCACAGTGGTGGCTTACTGAAATAGTCCTTTGGAAAAGTAATTCTCTGTTTAGAGTAAAAAATGTTCATTAATTAAATTAATTCCCCCAAATTAAATAATAAATGTACCCACTCTCAAGTAAATGTTTTTCCTTGTTGAATATGCATATATATATATATATATGTACTATAAAATTATAGATGTTTATTACTGAATTTGCTTTTTCTCTAAATTTTTATAGGTATAAGATGCATAAAATACATAGATCTTTTAATAAACATGAATTGTGAAAAATTTATTCTTGGATTGTTTAGTTTAATTATCATAAATTTTTTTTTTTTTGAGACAGGGTCTCACTGTGCAGTTCAGGCTGGCTTTGAGCTCACTTTTGTAGCCCAGGCTGGTCTCAAACTCACAACGATCCTCCTGCCTCAGCCTCCCAAGTGCTGGGATTACAGGCGTGCGCCACCACGCTTGGCATAAATTTTAAAAGTAAACATAGTAGACACATGTATAAATTATACATACATTCTAATCTCCATGTGCATATATATATCTTTTTCTATATATGACGTATATATGTATATATGTATATATGCACACCAAAAGGTTATGTATGTGTATGTATGTACATATATGCAACAGTCTTGTCATTCAACTTTAAAAGATTCTCAGGTTTTTAAATATGAGGATAAATGTTTGTTCAAAGAAAGTTGTATAAAAAATGAAAAGTCATTCTCATTTCGTAAAAATGTTAAAAATCCTATTTCAACTTGGTGAAGATGTTCAGTACAATAATGTTGGATAGCTTTAAAATTTCTTGCTAGAGGAGTAGGGGAGACAGCTCAGTGGAATAAGTGGTTGCCTGGCAAGTACAAGGTCCTGAATTTGATCACTGGTACCACGAAAATAAAAATCTTGCTACAGTAATCCCATAGTGATGCCATCACAGAACATTATATATTTTATTAATATTAATCATTGTGTGTGAGTTCTCCATCCACATGCTTATCCCAATTAACAAAAAGCAGTTATTTACCAAAGCTTTGTATGAGTAGTTACAATTTCTTTACTATGTAGTGACAAAATAGGGACAAGCATCTTAATTGTTTGAAATTGCAGCACTTGGAAGGGATATTTAGCGTTGGGTTTAGGTCCATCCTAAAATATATTTACTGTGCCTTAAGCTTTCATGATAGTTAACAAGCCCCACTAATCAACAGAGGACAGGAAACTATTTTGACAAACTGCATTAACCCCCAGGGTTTCACAGATATAAGTCAAAAGAGATATCAAATAGATACTTAAATAATAGTTCTTGGGGAATTTGCCTTTTGCTTTCATTCCATATACATTTGCTTTCTCAGCATTCACACTTTGTATTCTATGTGAAAGAATTTTATATTGAAATAGAATATTACATGCATTAATGTATTAGCTTCAATCTTTCCATAAATAAAATGGGCTTGCAGGAAGACCATGTGTATAAATTACCATCTCATTTGAAGTGATAGGTGACACGGGAGCTACTTTTACATACTTGGCAACATCTTAGAACTCAATTCCTTGACTTTAAGGGAGGACTATGCAAATGCATGAGTAGCAAGGTGGTAAGGTAAGCTCTTTCTGGAAAACATAAGAAGCCATGCAGTCAAAAATACCTAAAACACAGCAAAATAAAGTGCATCATCTGTCTTGAGTGTTGGCAGAGTTCACTTTTTTTGCTCGTTGGACTGTTAAATCTAGCGGTTAGTGAAGTAGTTTGTATCTAAATGACTGGAGAAGAAAAGTGAATAATGGGAAGTGAAGAAGAGTAACGATAAATTACTTAAAGCACCTGCAATTTTTATGTCTGCAGATATCTGAGCCAGGTATAGCAGTGCTTGTCTCTTGACCTGATACCCAGGAGGCTGAGACACTGCATCACTAGAGTCCAGAAACAGCACTGAGTCGCTGTTTGAAAAATTCCATAACAGCTCATATAAATTCACTCTTGCTAACTTTGTGTAATTCCAGCTGGATCCTCACACATTGAAAATCTTGTTGCTATTTCATGTTTTGCTTTTCATTCTGAATTGAAAAAATACACTTCTAACAATGTCTTCCTTCATTATGTTACAAGAGTAATATATGCCACTTTTTCTACCGTAGTCTGTATCTGTCTTAAAGGTACTGCTGGGTTCTTAATTATCTTTCTGTGTATGGTATATACCACTGAATATACTTTTAATAAAAACACATAATTACTTATGTGAAGGTTATCTATTTTAAATACAACTGTATGTTTTATTAGATTAGGATTCATAATCATTTGATTCTTCTAGGTAAAGACTTTTTTTACTATAGTTTCTTTTAAGCTTATGTTTAAAAACAGAAATGTTGATTTCATTCTAATAATATCTGTGATTTAAGGCATATTATTTCAGCCAACTTTCTATCATACCTCTAGGATACAGGTGGTACGTAACTGTTCCTTAAATACACATAGTAACTACACTTCTGTGACATTTCCCACTAGCCATTTTACATTTTTGTCAGAGTTTTTCTTAGCTCTCAATGTGTCAGTTTTATCATGGGTTCTTACTACTCTTTAATGCCAAGGTTGCAGATCATAATCTGTTCATAAGTAGTCAAAACCAAGAGCATATTTCCACAGTTCTGTTGTTCAAGAAAGAACATGAGTTAAAACAGTAAAACAAAACCTATACAATCAAAACTCGTGACTGAGGGGAGGCTACCCATTATGGAACATGGAATCACACACAGGAGAGGATTTCCATCAGCTCTCCTTGTTCTGTGTAGTGTGCTGTGTTGTGCCAATGACATACTGGCCCGTCACTTACCCTCGGACAGCATGAATAAGTCTCAGTGATGGGTAGGCAGTTCGCACTTTCAGTTTATTCTTAAGGATTAGCGCGTTAACCCATTCCACGTGCTTCTCTCCTCCTTTGACCATGAAAGCAGGGATCCAAAGGACACTGTCATTCAGCATGGAAAGTCTATGCACAAATTTTTCTCTGTCACTCTCATTCCGAAAGCCTCCAAATGCTCTTTGCACAACTGATGGATTCATGGTTATAAAATCTGATTTAGTTCCCACATCTGCAGCAAACTCCACCACAGGAGCTAGATTACACCTGAAGAGGAAAAACATGAATGGACAGATGAAAAATAAATATGAAACATTCACTCATACATGGTGCATATGGAAAGGAAGAATGAGGAACAAGTATGTTTTTCACCAGGACAAAAACAAAAAGAAGGTAAGGGCAATCTTCTTGGTAAACTACAGTTCCGCTAAGTTATTACACATTAAGGAATATCATCTTCCAATAAAATATGTATTTCCAGTACAGTGTTCATTTTGCCACTTACATTCAACCTGTTACTTAACAATCATCTTCGTAAGACTGCATGATGTGAATACACATTAAGGGCACTTATGGCGGGAAATTCATGAGGGATCTGTTGCCGTGAGATAGGCAGTGGAAACCATATGCTGCTTTATAACTAAAACACTTGATTTCCAACCTGCACTGCTACTTACATCAAGACTTTTCAACAACTTTATACACAAACCTAAATAAATTTTGGTTTTTACTACAATCAGGGGGCAGTGCAATAGCTTACAGCATTTTCCACAACGTAGTTAGAACTGCTTCTGTGGGACTAAGTGATGAAATAAGTCAAATGAAGGTATTACAATTAATATGATTTTTTGAAGTTTATATCTAACACAAAAAAGACTTTAATATCAGATGAAATATCAATCTTCCTGGTCCTTTTCAAGGTACCTATATGCATTGCTAGGCCATGTGCAACTCTAAGGAGCTCATGCATAAAGAGAAATAGGGAGCTGGAGAGACAGCTCAGCAATATAAAGCACCTACTTAGGCAAGCTTAGGCAACGACAAGGCCTGCGGTTCAATACCGGCACCACATGCTGCGCCACTCCACAGCCCCAGGGCAGGCTGAACTGACCAGAATATAAATAAATAAATAAATAAGTAAATAAATAAGTAAGTAAGTAAGTAAGTAAGTAAGTAAGTAAGTAAATAAGTACATACAGTTTTTAAAAGCGTGAGAAATAGGATTTGTGATTTGCAATCTCACCATTGGAATCACAAGGCCCTGAAAAGTGTTTGGACTCGATTTTACTCATAACCCTGTTCTAATCTTGTCTTATAAGATAATGTTGGAAAGTACCTTGAATTCATTTTTAATTAGCTAATGATGCTTTCATTTCATAACACTGATTTTGGATCCTTAGCTTAAAAATAGACATTATTTTTAACTTGTAAAAAATGGTAGATTTTAATTAGGTGACCAATGACAATTAGATTTTAGCAAATAACAGTTGCTATCCTGGAAAAAGTCATTTGAATATATTCAATATATACCTTTGTGAGAACATATAGACACACATACCCCACATGTTCCTACATACTAGACAGTACATCTGCTATTTTTTTTTCTTTCTTTCTTTTATCAGCCTGCCAAGGGAAACAGACTTCAACGTGTTTATTATTTCGGCTCTTCTGTAAGCTTGACTTCATTATGAAAGATCTTAACATTCTTTTTGGTTGTACATGTTACCATCTTAAGTAATTCTCACACAGCTTAAATTTTAATTTAAAAATGTGTCCTACTATTAAGAATACTGCCTTGTTTATCCTTCTTTATCTCTCTTAATTAGCATATCTTATTACTTTCTAGATCTCTTGAAACATTTAGCTATAATAACTAATCTCTTTCATCTCACACTGTTAAGCAACTTCTATTATCTAGGGTAAGCTATTGAAAGAAAAAGAAAAAAAACCACATGTTCTTGATTCAGGATTTCAATATATATATATATATATATATATATATATATATATATATATATTTACTATCATATAATGAGATTGTTTGCTTGTACCCTAGATGTAAAACAATAATGGATATTTTTAATTTCCCTTCTGATGATATCAGAAGTAGGGATTCTCTGAAAAACCATTGCTCCACACATCCTACCTGAAAATGAACCATCTTGTGAGAGATTCAGGGGAAGTGGACAGTTTAACAAATATTAAAGCCATGTAATGTATATTACACAAATATTAAAGCTATTCAAAATCCTAATGAAGCTGATGATATCATAAATTTGAGTACTGACAAAGAAGATATTTCCTGAAAGTTATTATTATAGACATACTTCTTTCTTTATGCAAAATGGAGAAGATATTCATTAACGTTACAATTGTTATGTTCCTGCGCCAGCCAGATGGCTCAGCAGTCTAAAGCACCTGCTTAGGCAAGCTTAGGCAACCGCAGGGACCGCGGTTTGATCCCCAGGGGCTGCGCCAGCCCCACCCCAGGGCAGACTGACCCAGCCATAGTATATAAAGCAAACAAATAAACAAAAACAATTGACATGTTCCTTCCAGGAGAGATGGTATCCTATGATCCTATGTATCTTTCTAATACAACAAAACCACAGAAATTGCTTTCACAGGATTCTTGTTAAAAAACTAAAACAACAACAAAAAATCCTCGTCTTGACAAAGAGAAACAAAATCAGAAAGCTGAAGAGAGTAAAATGTATCTTCTGGTAAAAAAAAAAAAAAAAAAAGAAACCTTTACTTATTCTATATTTTTAGTTACATTTTCTTGTAACTTAGTTAAAAGTCCTACCGCCCTGCCCCTTGCACTTTATAAGAGGCAATAAAGTGAAACTGGTTTTTGAAGTTGGGAAGTTTCTCCTAGGAATCAAAGAGAAGTTTCTAATATATTTCTGGAGAACAAGATTGACCCAGGAGTCAAACTAACCATGCAATTAAAGAATGATAAACAAGTACGAGAGAAACCAGATATCAAAGTGCAATAAACTCACATGCAAAGTTCTGTGCATTCAAGCATAGCTCAAACAGGTCACTTGAGACAGTGGTAACTAAAGCACTGAAAATAACAAGATGGGAAAGACACATTGTGAACGATAACTTGTGCTGTGTCTGGCATTCCAGTTTGTCATTTTCTTGTAAGGCAATGGATTTATTTATTTGTTTGTTTGTTTGTTTGTTTTTTTGTTGGAAAGAAATACTAATGACATGTCTGCATGCGGTCAGTGTTACTCTGTGACTAACATCTGATATTTAGTCCTATAATTAACGGAATGTCACTTGAGCAAGCCAGAATAACCAACCAGCTGTGTTGCACTCCTGAAGTTCAGTAAATCTATGAACTTCAGAGAGAAACCGGCAGTGATACTGCTGATTGAGCAAGAATATAAATGCATTCTCAATCACAAAATTTACATCTTTCTTTCTAAAAATCTTCTCAGAGGTTATAATATTCAAAAGTAACAAGACTGTGTCTAAAGCATTTATGTAGTGATACTTGATTACACATATTATTCCCAACCTCACAAAATAGAAGAGTGGGCAAGTGGGAAATGACTGATCCTTTGAAAGCCAAAAATGCTCAAGCTCTATTACTTCTAGTCAAATTAATTTTCATACCACTAAACTATTCTTTTTTGACAAATCAAAACCATGAAAACATACACACAAAATTAGATGTGGTAGCTAAGCTTCCTAATTACTCAAAGCAGCTCTGTGGCCAGTTCAGGTTGACTCTCCACTGTTGACTTGACATCTGCAGAGATGTACACTGGACCTGTGAATTGTCTTCTGTGATCTCACACTGCATTTCTTTTTTTGAATTTTCAATTTCCTTCATAAGCCCAATGGAAGGTATTTTCAGTTATTCTAAGACTGCCACAAAACACTACTTTAAAAACTCATAGAAAAGTCCTGCTTATTATACATATGAATGCTACAGGATCAGAGAACTCCATATCGAGGACTTTTATCAGATTTGTCAACATGCCCTATTTATTTTCTATATCCTCAATCTAAGTGAAGAGGCATTTTCCCTCTTATTTACTCAACAGGCCTCTGTTGGCAGTTCAGATGTTTAGTGCTCAGGAAGATTTTACTAGCTATTTAATTATCCATGGTATCTTACAATGTATGAACTGCCTCAATATAATATTGGCAGACTTTGCAAATTATATCAAGAAGATCAGGCCTATTATTTAAACTATGTATTGCTTGATTCCATGGTATACTTTATACTGTTGTTCTGGATGTAGTATTAGCCTTCTAAGATACAGAGGAAAAACAATGTCTGGTAATTGGAGGTTGTTACATCTTTACAGATTTAACATGCATTAAATGAAAAGAAAACGACCTTAGGTAGGATATAGACCACTCTTTCCACTTTGGTTAGTATTCAGACAATTTTCAGACACATAACCACCACGTGTTTTATTCCTTTTACCAATTCCATTGTATCTTTTCTGTATTAATGCTGGAATCCCTTATATGAATCATCACAAGAGGGACATTTGCCAATCAAGGGGGGATGTAAGAGAAAGTCTCTGCTGTCTTTTGCTCCCGGATGAAGTTTATTGATTCTGTCTCAGCTTGAAGAACCAAGATAGGGAAAGAATCTCTTAGCTGTCTTGTGTGTGTGTGTGTGTGTGTGTGTGTGTGTGTGTGTGTGATTATACTCTCATAATTGGATAATTGGTAGGAGTAACCAGAATATGCAAACTGCTACCTTCAGACATTTTTGATATGAAGAGAACAGTCACCAGGTAGATCAGAAACCAATCATTTTTGCTTAAAGTCAGGAATAGTTTAACCTTTATTTTTACCTGAAGAGTTGAAGTCAAGGTCATCAGGAGACATATTGAAAGGCATATAATTTATAAAAGAAACACATAGTCTAGTTTAGCATGACTTCAGGATGGGAGCTTTAACTAGAGCTGTTTATACATATGATTTCTTTCAGAATCAGGGGAAAATGTCTTTCTGCTCATCTTCCACAAAAACTTTCATAGAGAAGAAAGGATGCTTTATCACTTACCCATAAATTTTAACCACAGATACATTTAACAAGGCCAACGTCATGCTGCCATAAATTTCACAAAGTTCTGAGTAGGTAGTAATTAAAGGGTTTTACGTATCTACAACATTACCACAGCATCTGTACCTCAGAACATAACATCTAACTCTAAGATCTACTGAAGGGAAGGATTTCCAAAATATGATGAAAAATATTAAGTAAGTACTTGATAAGACTTTTTTTTTCTGGACTGGGTTTCAAACTTACAACCTTGCACTTGCGAGGCAGGCACTTGTGCCACGGAGCTATCTCCCCAGTCCCTGATAAGACTTTACAATGCTTAAAGCATAGGGGTAGAAATGGATTTCATTGTGGTAGGCCATTAAGTATAAAAAATAAAGATGAAAAATCATGTATAAGGTTTGTATTTTTAGTACACACAAAATGCAAACACACAGCCTTCATGCTATGCTTGCTGTTAAGATAACAATTGATATAATCCTTAATTTGATATAAATAAATACAAACAATTCACAATCCTCTGATTAAGTAGAAGAGATTTTTTTTTCCCCCCCACAAACCCAGATTTGTTTACATTACTGGCAAGGGTAGGAGGAATAATGTCATATAATTTGAAGGAAAATCCAGAGAACTAAAAACAACAACAACTAGAAGAGAACCAACTCAAATCCTTCTAGAGAATGGAAATACATTAGACTGTGTCATTTGTATGCTTTTTTTTTTTTTTTTAAAGAATTTCTTATTTTATTTATTATTTTCATTCTTGTTTCAGAACCTTTGTCTGTTTCACTTTCATTTTTATGGAGGGCAGGGCTGGCCCAGCATGTGGCACCGGGGATCGAACCGCGGTCCCTGAAGCCGCCCAAGCTTCCCCAAGCAGGCGCTTTAGGCCACTGAACCATCCTGCCAGGCCCCATCATTTGTATGCTTTAAGCAAATAAAAATGGAATTGTTGATCTGTTTTTCTATAATTTTAATTTGAACTACTTAGATTTGGGAGAAATAGGAAAGAGTGGCAGAAGTAAACCAGAAAGTCCATATACTGTGCTTTCATTTAAAAACATTAATATTTAGCTAATGCTCATCCACGTGGGGTTGATTTTTAAAGAACAAAATATATTCAGTTTCACATTCACAAGCAGCCATGTCCAGCTATCGGTGCTGGGGCACAGTACTCTGGATCCCAATCTGTGCATCTCTGTGTATCTCCCTGAAATTATGATTGCTATTACATTTTTTACTTTGCTGGTACATAATTGACAAAAATGTTTGTTAACAAAAATTTTACATAAAAAGGTTTGACTGCATGAAAAACTCTTGAAGATATTAAAAGAAATAAAATTTCCTTTCGAAGTTCCTTCCCCTGTGTTAATAATGCATGCTAGATTATGCTAATTCTTTTTACATCATAATTTTTCTTTCTTTTACAATCTATTGTGATTCTAAATCTTTAGAAGTACATGCAGGCAAATTAAAAGCCATGTCCAACAAGGACATTATTTTGAGGGATTGCATGAGAAAGTCTCAATTATCTGTACAACACAGTAAGCCACTGGTGCTAGAATTGAGGCCTTGTTTCTTAAAACATTTAGGGCCTGAATGGTTGATGGGGCCAACATGCAAATATCTTTTATCTTATCTTTTTTTTTTTTTTTTTTTTAAGATAGGGTCACACTATACAGTTAATGCAGAGCCTGAGCTCACTTTGTAGTCCAGGCTGGTCTTGAACTTGCAATGATCCACCTGCATCAGCCTCCTGAGTGCTGGCATTTCAGGGCTGTGCCACCATATCCAGCTCTAATTGAATTTTAAAGGGACATTATCATGCACCAAATATCCTTCTACCTGTAATGTTGACATAGGAAAAGAAACTTCCATCCTGAAATGTATCTGAGATGAGTTCATGATCTTTAACATAAAAGAATGAATTTTGGGAATAATGGAGGTTAAGAATAGAATGTATTTATTGGGGGAAAGAAAGCTGCTGTCTGAGAAGTGGATAGAGGGGACCTGAGGGGGTTGACAAGGAATCTGATTTATCTAGGGATTTTTACAGAGCAAACTCCAGGAGGTGAGGCAGGGATAAGGAAAACAAAGGACTCATAAGGTGGGCATGAGTTGGGACAAAACTAAGGTCAACTAATAAACTTACAGGTATAATTAGGTAAAACCGATTAAACTGGGAGCAAATGTGGAAGTGACTGGGTATGAATATAAGAGAGGGTTTTTTTTGTTTTTTTTTCCAGTAGGAGTTTGGATTAGTGATTCTTTTTGGCTTTTGAAGGTGATTTGCATCTAGAATATCAATCCTGGGTATGCAACACTAGGGAAGCATGTGGCTGCATTTGTTTCATCTTTTATCCTCAGGTCTGGTCCATAGCAGAGGGGCCTGTCTTTCCATGTGCAAGGTCTCGCATCTTCTCCACTGGCTCTTGAGGGTCCAGCCCTATCTCACTGCCTCTAATATTTCTAACTCAGCTTCCTGCAACAATATCACATGTTATTATCACCGCAAGAGCAGGATAGGCATTATTGTTATATGTTGCTGTTGTTCACAATATGGAGTTCCAGGTAAGCTTTCCAGGACTACATAATCATAAGAAGTAGAGGCAGATTCTAAATCCATGCTCTTAAACTTTACAAATTACTTAACCCCTGAGCATGCAGAGGAAGCACCAGAGAAACAGCAACAACAATAGAGGAGGAGGAGGAGGAGGAGGAGGAGGAGGAGGGAAAGAGGAGGAGGAAGAAGAAGAAGAAGAAGCAGAAGCAGAAGAAGAAGAAGAAGAAGAAGAAGAAGAAGAAGAAGAAGAAGTAGTAGCAGTAGTAGTGGAAGAGGATGAGGAAGTAAAATATATTGGTCATAAACAGTTATGTGGGTCAGTATGATTAAAATGTTCATTCTTTTTCTTTCTCTTATAGAGATTTGTTTACTAAAAGTGTACAAATCATAAATATCACTGCTGGAATAAATATACCGGCAATATTTAGCACTGGAATGAAGATAGTACTGAGGAGAATAACAATGAAAGAATTCTCTCAAACTAATAAGAGAGAACAGAAGGACAGTGTTATTTTTGAAAAAAATTAAATGTACTGTCATATGATACACAAATATATTCTCTGAAACAATGCAATGGATGACAGAAAGACCTACAATTCATTATTCTCAGTTTTCAGCTAAGGACAAAAGAAAAAAAGATCCTCTTTTTATCTAAATTATTAAAACCAGCCAACAGAGGAGAGCCTGACCTTAGGCTCCCCTACTGAATCATTAGAGTCAGTGTTTCATTGTAAATGCACATTTCTAAATCAAACGCCAAATCCACATGTAGCAGCTCTGTCCCTGGAGCCTATTTAACTTGGAGTGGAGTGACTGGTAGAAGTCAGGATTTATTTTTCAAGAAAGTATAAAAACAGTAGAAGGCAAGGTGATAAGCACTGAAAGAGTAGATGGAAGAACAGTAAGACATCCTCCAGACAAGGTTTCACAAACATTAAGCAGCTACGTCCAACAGCCTCTATTTATCAATGCAAGACTGTGATCAAGGTGGGGCTTTAGCTGCTGTTGTCTAGCGGGGCTCTGACAACATCTATATAAAAGACAGCCAACTCGGAGATGGCAATCGAATGAAGGTCCCGTTAGGACACAGAGCTCCCTTGTTTGAATCACTGCTGCACATTCATTGTGTAGTGCGCGTAGCAAGCGCCCACTATTTACTTCGTGGGAATCAACATGCTTAACCTTAGCTTGTTTTTCGTTTATTTGTTTTGGAGACAAGATCTTGCTGTGTAGTGCCAGCTGCCTTGAGTTTGCTGCATAGCAGAGGCCGAACTAAGAGTTCCTCCTGCCTCAGCCTCTGAATGCTGGGATTATAGGTATCTGCCACCACATCTTATCAATGTCTTTAACTTTAAAGACTTAAGGACAGCTTTATCTGTGAGAATTAAGATATTTAAACTTAATACTTTTTGTCAATGTTTGCTCTATGTAACATCAAAGTTTTAAGATCTTCCTAATTTAACTTTCATTTTCAATTTCAGTGATGGGTGTTTCTTCCTGCTTCTATTCTTACTTCTTGGGGTTTCTTGTCTCCATACCCAGTAAACAGCTATGATTAAGTTGATAGAAATTATTTGTTGGAAAGTTGAGCAGGAAAAAGAAAAACTTGAAAAGCTCACAGCCCCCTAACAATCTGGCAGGTACCTAGCACGGTCTACACTGCCAGCCCCTGCTGGGGTAGGGCTTGACCTTGCTGTCTGAACCTGTCTCTCACTGTACAAGGCGATGGTTAGGGGTATCTGGCTAGACCACTCTTGTACATCCTCTTATTCTTTATTCCAAGAACAAGACGAATGAACCTGTCTGTTTCATTTTCATTTGTAGTGAACATCCCGGCTCTGTTCCACATCCATGGATTGCACTCAAACAACCGGAGTGCTCAGTCAGATGTCAAATAGTCGTGAGGACCAATGAATTGCTCAGTTGATCACTTATTATCAATTTTTTTTCTGTTTTGCTTTGATCTTTTTGAGACAGAATCTCACCATATGGTTCAGGCTGGCCTTGAGCTCACTCTGTAGTTCAGGCTAGTTTCAAAACCGTAATGATCTTCCTGCCTCAGCCTTTCAAGTTGGGATGACAGGCCTGTGTCACCATGTGCGGTGGCCTCTTGTCAGTCTTCGTGAGCATTGTCTACAGTTCTGGCCCAGTAGAAGCCATCTTCTCTTGAATCCACAGGATGCCTCTTAAAAGAATTCTTCTTGGTGCCCTTTCCCTTAGTGTGCTTAGGGACATCTCCACTCCAGCCTGTGCCCTGAACTTCAAAAAGTCCCTCTATGTCAGCAGGGTCAAGCTGGAAACCTCTATCTCTACTGTTTTCTGTTGCATAAACCAATTCCTTCTCTATTTCCTAACACTATTCCACTTCACCACAGCTGTCATCAAAACAAAAATACCTGAGAGACCTCTTATACTTCTCTCTTTCCTTATTTCCCTTATTTATGTGTCCCCAAACTCTGCTTCATACACTCATTTGAAAGAACATGTGTATGCTATACGTGAGGTGTAAATGTGAAAAGTATATGGCTTGGCATGAAATTGTATATTTAACTTCATTTCTACTCATTTTGACAATATTTTACTGGCGGTTAGTATTTGCTGTACATTCAACTGGTAGACCATGGAGCCAAGAAGGGACATCAGAGTGGACCAAGGAGACACAATTACAATACTGACATAATCATATAGTTATTACTCACTGTGATAAATTCCATGACACAGTGAGATTAATCTCACCGCCTTTTTCTCACTTTGACCCATTTTACTCAGTTTTAATCACACATTACCTAGGTTTTTGGTCCAGTTTTCAAGGTCTTAGAAGGTCTAATCACATACTTCTCTGGTCAGTGATTCATTCCTGTAGTTTTATGATCTCAATTATCCAAAAACCTTCAAGTAAGTAAAATCTAAAATCTTGTATTTTAGAAAATCATGGCTGGTCCCTAAGGTTTAGCATTCACTGCATGGATTCTCTGGCCCTTCAAAGCAGAGTGAAAAAACATAGTTTATTCAATTTTATTACTGGTTTGTATCAAGTACTATTGTATCTTCATTAAGGCAATGGTAAGCCCACAAATATTTATCTGTGTCATGGAATTTATCACACTGAGTAATAATTATATGATTATGAGCCAGGTGTGGTGGCTCACACTTATAATCCCAGCACTCGGGAGGCTGAGGCAGGAGGATTGGTGCGAGTTCGAGACCAGCCTGGGCTACAAAAGTGAGCTCAAGGCCAGCCTCAACTGCATAGCGAGACCCTGTCTCAAAAAAGACCAAAAATAAATATATATAAATAAATAAATATATATATATGTATATATATATATATATATATATATATGATTATGACAGTTTTCTTTAGTATAATCTCCTTAGTCCACTCCAATTTCTCTTCTTTGTTCCACGGTCTACCAGTTGAACACAAACAAGTACTAATAATACGGTCAGTAAAATATTGTCAAAATGAGCAGAAATAAAGTTAAATATACAATTTCATGACCAGTCTTATACTTTTCACATTTATGCCTCACATATATAGCATACACATATGCTCTCAAAGAGTAAACTAAAAGATATTTGCATAAGTAAAACTAGTGAATCTGAAATATAATTTCTGCAAAGTGTCACAAAGAGGCTATCTTCATTTTTATCATATTTCTAAAAGAATTTAAAAATGCCAGCTATCCTCTACAAAAATCACACACACACACACACACACACACACACACACACACACACAAACACACCCCATATGTAAATGTATACAGTAGGTACTTCTTTTTCTTTTTCTTTTTTTTTTTTTTTTGTGACTGGTTTAGCCCACGCAGAGGGCTGGGCTGGTGTGATAATGTGGTGTTGGTATCAAACTGTGGTCCCTGCATGCTTGCCTAACGTTCCCTAGGCAAGCACTTTAGACCACTGAGCTATCTCACTGGCCTAGTAGGTACTTTTCTTTTAGGTATCTTTTTTCCTTTTAAAACAGGATCTCTCTACATAGTTTAGACTTGTTTTGTACTCACTATGTAGCCTAGGCTGGCCTCAAACTCATGACAGTCTTCCTGCCTCAGCCTCCCAAGTGCTGTAATTACAGTCATGTGCCACCATGTCTAGCTATAGTAGATGCCCTTTTCAAGGATTCAGCCAATTTCACTATGTCTTTTTTTAAAATTAAGTCTGTACCCACCAGAGATGGGCAAATTATTGTGATTATATCCTAAATAATATAGCAGAACAACTATTTGCATGAAACTGATATTATACTGTAAGGTACATATTATATGGCGATGATTTTATTTTATTTTATTTTTATTTTTTATTTTATTTATTATTTTTATTCTTGTTTCAGAACCTTTGTTTATTCACTCATTTTTATGGCCAGCTCAGCCCGTCCTGAGGGCAGGGCTGGCACAGCATGTGGTGCCGGGGATCAAACCGCGGTCCCTGAAGCCGCCCAAGCTTCCTCAAGCTGGTGCTTTAGACCACTGAAGCCATCCCGCCAGCCCCGTATATGGCGATGATTTTAAAGCATGTAAGAAGCATGGTTATAGGTTTTAGGCAATATTGCATTATTTTCTACAAGTGACTTGAGCAACCTCAGGTTTTGACACTCATGAGAAATCTCAGAAACAGCACCATATGCTCACTATGTACAAATACAGATAGACAGACAGATAGGCTAACTGACACACACACACACACACACACACACACACACACACACACACACGGTGTGTGGTTACCTTGAGGTATGTGGTTAACATGTGCAGCAGCTGAGGTTGAAAGCCAGTATAATTCCTGATTCTACCCTCAAACTACTTTTACTTTGGGAACAAATAAATCCACAGTTTTTAAAAATGAACACACTTCTACATGTCTTGAACTATAAACTTTTCATGAAAATCACTAAAGTTTTGTCATTTTGCTGAATAAATGGTCAAATAATTTGAATGTGATGGAGTATTTTCCCCATTTATCACAGTTTCTTAAAGACCACTATACAATTGTTTCATTTTCTCAAAAGTGAACTGGGACATATATACAGCAGGAAGACTGATGTTTATTCAAATTATCAGAAACATCATGTTTCTTGGAATTGCATGTAATATTAATGTCAAGTGCACCCACTAAATCTTTAATTCATAATAAAAAGAGATTCTTTTTATTTTTTAGAGATGGCCTAAGATAGAACTGTGGTGATTATTGAGAATTCCTTGTTCATTTTCTTAGGTAAAACTTCACTGTTGGGTGATTTAATGGATTGGGGAACCAAGCAAGAATTTTCAGGATGGACTGGGGCATTCTTGCCATAAAGATCAGGGAAATTTGCTATGTCATTGATGTGGTGCTGGTGCGTAGTTACTACTGCTGCATAGGAAGCACTGATTCAGCAAGGAGTTTGTGTTCTTAAAAGTGATACTGTGCATGAAAACGAAGAACACTGCATTCAAGAATATCATCGTTGGTACCAACCATCCTAGAGAACCAAGGCAGGAAAGGCACGGTGCTTTCCTTATGGTTCATGCTCTTAACACATTACGTAGAGAGGATTAGTGCACGTCAGCATCATCATCGCCAGGCTCACAGGAAACAGGTCCCTGATTTCGGCATCCTTCAGTGATGATAGCCTCACACTTGTTACAGCGACTTTGCTTTCATATTTAATTCTCTTCTTCACGAAGTATTTTAAACTTTTATCAACTTCTCTACTTTTTGAAAGTGTAACCCAAGCTTCGCATTACATTTTCTTTCTCAGGTATGTAGAAGCTATTTAACACTGGGTCTTTTCAAAACATATACACATATTCAGGAGACTTAGACAATCTATCAACCAAACACTTAGGAAATTATTTAAACTGATTGCAGAAAAACTGTCTGACATCACGAAACAGAATGTGACAACTTGACACTTACTAAATATGAGGCTCATTCTCAATCTAAACTCTGAGACTTTGACTTGCTTAAAAAGTTTCGAACCCTGTAACTCTTTTTTGTCATCTGATTCATTATAAAATCCTAAAAATTTACTGCCACAATATTTTTCAGAACTCATTCCTTCTTTGTTCCTATTGATACTTTCTCAACTACAGCATTATTGTATGTATTGTAGATACTGCCACAATATCCTAATTAATTGTTACTCAATTAACTAGATCCCCTGGTATATCATGAATTACTTTGATCTCATTGATGAGTTTTGAAAGAATGACAAAGAATACAGTATATCACTGTGAAAAGTGAGAATATTCCTTTTATATAATTTGATGAAAATTTGTTTCGGTCCTCTGCACATGTGTCTTTTTGCTGTTTCTTTGATGAAATACATTGAAAGACATTACTTTGTAAGCTCTTTATCATAAAAAATTCTTGATTTACCAGGTCCCTGTTTCAGATATTACATTATGCTGTTAAGATTCTGTTATTATCCTAATGAGTGATAGCAGTTAGGAGTCTTAATCTGGACTCCCTTGAGTCAACTCTAGTCTTTTCAAAATACATTCTGTACATCCCATTGACCATACTAGATGCAAGAGACATTAGATTACTTCACATCCACTTTTAGCTATGCTCTGTATTTATAGTGGTGTCTTTTCCTGGAATGGCCTCAAATACTCTAGCCCTCAACTTGAAAGGAGTATAGTTGATTTGCAAATTGTGAACTTCCATCTATGGCTGCTGGCTCCATGATTTCTTAGGTGGAACTGATCACTTCCATTGCTCTAGTTTAAAGTACTTACATCTTTATTCTACCACATATGAAACTCTGACAAGTGTTGATACTCGTTCATGCCTGATATCTTTGACAAATTAGTAGCACTAAACACAACAACAACGTGGCTCATCCTGTGTATACTGTGTGTGTGCAGCTATGGAGAAATTGCTTCAGCTGCATTTGATCTCTCAATTTTTCAGGATCACCGCTGATGCTCTGAGGGGCTACAGAGGCAGATATTATCTTAGCCCTACAATTTTGCCTGTGTCATCCACAATTACACAGGGGATTGTGATAACAAAAGCCAAATAAGCAGAGCTGCCACTTGGATGTGGGCCCTTAGCTGTCCTTTAGGGAGCTGAGCACTGAATTTCATTCTCAGTATAATTGCTTCAGTTCTTTTGATTTTGATATGTTGATTCGATTAGAGATATTAAAGATATTTCATCATAAAACTGTTGGAAGATTGTGTGTTTCAGGAGAGGAGCTAAGGAAAAAGTGTAACATACTCCAAAATATGTGTCAAACAGAGAATTGCTTCTTAAGTGTCCTGAAAATTGTAATGAGCAAAAATGAAACGAATTTGGACTGGGGTAGACTTCAGTAGTAGAGTGCCTGGCTACCACACCGGAGCCCTTGCATGTGAAGCCATCTCTGCAATTAACAATTTAAGTAATTAAATGGACCAGAATTGAAAGAAAAATGTTTGAAATTGGGATGAATTATGTTTAAGAAATCTAATCTGCTGCACTGGCATACTCCTTTCAGGTAACCAGTGTTTGCTGCAAGCAGATCCACAATTTTCCAAAACAGGTTGTAGACAGAAATTTCTAAGGCTGCTATGTATGTCATTCTGATTTTCAGAAGTGTACCCAAATCAAAACGGATTCACAAGAAGAGCTGGCACTTACAAGTATAAAAGTTACTGTGCTATTTAGATTTCTACTAATATTTATGCTGACCCTACCCCTGTATTTTTAGTTGAGTGTCAAAACCTGTGTGTTTTTAACTATGAAACACAAATTCTAATTCAGCATTTGTTTTTATGTCAAAGGTCAATTATGAAGATATGTTTAGCTGTCTGTTACACGATCAAACTGTTGAAGGTCTGAAAAATCAGTCTTATCAGATAATGACAGAGTAGACCAAAAATGTCTTTCTATAAAAGCCACCAAATTAAGCATGCTGAATATTAATCTTAATTTACAGGCAGAAGATCATATATGAGCACTCTAAGAAGCTAAAGTACTGTAAGGATGAGGCATGCATTAAAAAAAAAAAAAAAGCAAGATGGGGCTTGGCAGGATGGCTCAGTGGTCTAAAGTGCCTGCTTAGGAAAGCTTAGGTGGCTGCAGGGACTGCACGTTTGATCCCTGGCACCACATGCTGCGCCAGCCCTGCCCTCAGGGCAGGCTGAGCCAGCCATAAAAATAAATAAACAAACAAACAAAAGTTCTGAAACAAGAAAAAAAATAAAATAAAAAATTCTTTAGGGGCTGGGGAGATAGCTCCGAGGCACAAGTGCCTGCTGGGCAAGTGCAAGGTCGTGAGTTCGAACCCTGGTCCCACCCAAAAAAAAAAAAAAAAAAAATTCTTTAAAAAAAAGAAGCAAGAGGGTAAAATATTCTGTAATAGTAATAACTATAGAGACTTAAAAATCTTGAAAAGTCTATGCATACAATACTTTGTTATGATGGCGAGTAGAAGAAAGAAGACAAGGAAATCTGTGAAACCTATGACATTTTTATAAAGGGGGTTATTTCTCCTTTCTTCACAGAACTACCTTAGCTTCAGTTCTATTTATTTTTATAATGTGCAACTTCTGTCTCAATGCCAGCAAAGGTTTTATCCTGTATTATTACTGTCATTGCATTACTTTGATTATTATTCTCAGTACAACTCTTTTATAAAATCTTAATGTAATAGGCTGTGCAATTTATCTTTATGTCCCTCGTACTTAGAACAATGGCTCCCAACTGGGAACCAATGAACGCTTGATAATTTTCTATTTAACAAATACTTATTTAATTAATATGATAACAAATTAATGGAAATACTACTTCTATTTTAAACATAAACTATATAGATTTTTCCTATTTTTGTAACTAGTAATATTTAAATTATTATGTAAAATATGATAGGAATAGTCAAAAATAATGTCTCTAATTTTGAGCTATTTTCTACAATTTTATGAATCTTGCTGCAATAAATAAACTTTATTTCTTATAAGATCACCTGGATGCTTCTGTCCCAAGACAGTTTTTCTTAGGCTCATTATGTGTATGATTCTTTGAATATGCTAGCTATCGGTTATATTGAACATGGTACTACATATATTTAAATTACCCAAAGAGTATCTACATTAGGAAGGGCTAATAGTCATGTCTTACAAATAAGAGGGGAATCCTTTCAGGTTACAAATATTTAAAGTTAAAAGTTCAACCAAAAACATTTAATTCAAAATGTATCCTCCATTATTACAAATTCAAATGGTTTTGAATATCCAAAATATGTATTATCCCTCACAAAGATGGAACAGAATCTCAAGAATAGCCACAATATCAGTTGGCACTTATGAGAAAATGTATAAAACTACAGCTTGCAAAATCTTACAAGTTGAATATCTGTATATTTTTAGTGACATGCTCAGCATTAGACTGTTAGAGCTGACATACAAACCCAATTTCTTTTTATTCTCAACATAATCTCACACTTTATATATGGCTTCATATTTTCAAAATAAAATTTCAATTAAAGTTGTTTTGCCTCAACTTTAAAACAGTAATGGTACAGACTGCACGGCGAACTGCATGGACCTACACAAACTAATACATGTGATGACACAGACAACAAAATGTGTTCTATTAAAAACGGAGTCAATGTCCAAGCATAAAGCTCTTACATCTTGTTTTAACAGATAAAATAACCACAGGTGGCATTTAAGACCATACTGAATGCCTGTGTAAAGATACACAGTTTTCAAGTGACAGAGTAAGTCCAATATAACCCACAGATTCCATTTTCTAGCTACAATAATTTTGGTAACTGCTAGGAAAGCGAATATGGGAACTGAAAATTGTTATCCCCCTGAAAAAAATTGGGGTCTTTTCTCCACAACTATGCTAAACGATGTTGATGTGAAACAACTTCCCCTTTTTAAATAATAGAAGCACTTTACCAGCTCTTTATACCATGTACACACTGTAACTTTTGTCACTGACTTCATCACATTTCCAATCATCTGTATGACTCATTAAAATTAGGGTTCTTTTTCTTTGACTAAGTACTGACACTCTTCTCCTGATTTTACATCTGCTTCACTTATGAGTGTTCGTTAATAATAACCACAATACTTCTAGCATAAGGGCTAGAAAATACAAATGCAGATCAAAGTACAAAACATGCAGAAGAAATGTTTCCACAACTGTAATGATGGAAAGTTGATTTATAGGATACGGCAGTGAGAAGAAATCCAGCTCAAACAATAATAGAATCTGGCAGGACTTATTCTGAAGAAATTTGTTAAACTGGAAGAAAAGACGGACATACAGTTTCAGAGCCAAAAGGGCAACAATGAGGCCATCTGATTCAACTGCCTCACTTGACATCAGACCAGGAAGTTGCAACCAAAAGTGGTTTATACTATTTGCGCAAAGGTGCACCACATTTAGTTGCAATCCCAGAAGAAAGATCCAAGTTCACAACCAAAAAATGAACACTGTTTCAGCAGTATTTTACAGGGCAGTCCACAGGGCCTGGCAAGGACGATGATTTCACTGTCAATGTTTTCATCTTCTATGTGTAGAAGACACAGGCATTAGTTTCACACCATGACTATTCTACAATCTCAAGTCATCTGTCTGTATTAAAATACTGAAAAATGTGTCCTGTGCTACTAGACACTTTCACAGTATCTCGTTTTATGTCTACACATGTAAAAAATCTCTACAGTATTTTTCTTATCTGAGAAGAATCTAGAACTTTAAGGAAACTAATCACCTAAAATGGAAAATATAGTAAAGAAGATACCTAGGACTTGAACATCCAGCTTCAATTTTGGGCAACTTCATGAAGGTGTCAAGACCCTGGAGTAAGTAGCTCCATGTGTACTCATGTTTAGGATACTGAGTTGTATTTTGGTGCACAATAAGGACTTGGTGCAAGAAAAAACTTATTCATGTTATATGCTGGAGAAATTGTTTGGCCTTATAAAACTTAGCAGTGTTTAACTTTGCATTTCTTTGAGTTCTGAGAAATGATTTGTTAGCCTACACTTTGGGGAATTAACGTACCTTCTTAGCATACTAAAAGCATACTAATAGCATTCACTATTCTGGCTTCCTTAAACAACTTGGAATACACTCTAAAACATGTCTTGCATGTCTGTTTTAGACCTCAGAGTAAGCAAACAATTATAAATAGCTCATTCTAGAAAAATGCCTTGGTATTTGTATTTAACTGTATATCTGGAAATAAAATGCTGAATTTTCAGTTGGAGAAAATAAAAGCTATCCTGTTCTTTGTCAGTATATTGGATACACGCCCTAGAGCATCGAGGCCCCTCCTGGGTCAATGAAGCCCTACCCTAGAGTCACTCATCATTTAAAGCATACAAGAGGGAACTGAGGATGGATGGAGCATTCCATTTCCTTGGAGGAGCCTCAGTCATCTCAGTCAGCTTGGATGTTGTCTCTTGGCTTCTAGCGCAGACTGTCTGGCCTCTGTCTTAGATGCTTGCGCTTTCTGGTGTGGACTTATGAGTCTTCCATCACAGACTTGTTGGCCTCCTATTAGCCTACTATTGCAGACTCACCAGTCTTCCATTGCAGACCCATGAGCCTTCTGTACAGACCCACCGGCCTGAAATGGACTTGCATGGAACAATGCAGTGAGCTCCAGGCCTTCGAAGGAATCCTGCAGACTCTAGTGTGCAGATGCTCTCTTCATGTTTCGTACAACCACTTATATATGAACGGTTTGAGTTTATTGTTCTTCCTAGTTGAGTAACATTCCATTATATAAAAGCACCACATCTTTTTCAGCCATTCTTCAGATGATGGACATTTTGGTGTTGCCAAGATTTGGCTATCACAAATTGTGCTGCTATAAACACAGGAACACAAACATCACTATGATATGATGTATTCAGTTCTTCTGGGAAAATTTTCAGTAGGGGGATAGCTGGATTGGATGGGATTTCCAGTTCTAGTTTTTAAGGCCTCTCCACACTGCTTCCCATAATGGTTGCCCTACTCTGCATTTCCACCAGCAGAGCACAAGGGTTCCTTTTCCTCACAGCCTCTCCAACATTTGTTTTAATTTGTATTTCATGGATGGCTAGTGATGTGGAACATTTCTTCATGTATTTATAAGCTCCTACTATTTCTTGTTCTGAGAAGTGTGTGTTCATCTCAAATGTGCATTTCTGGATTGAGTCTTCGAGTTTTGTGACCCTAGTGTTTTATAGTTCTTCGTAAATTATAGGTAAAAGTTCTTTTGCTGAATACTTATTAGTTAAGACTTTTTCAAAATTTGTGTGCTGTCTTTTAACTCTGTTGGCAATTTCTTTTGGTGTGCAGAAACTTCTCAGCAAGGGGAGGTCCCAGTTCTTGATTCTTCCAAGTGTTACACATATATTTTGACTTTTTTCCATGAAATGTTTGCCTACCCCAATGTCTTTGGGATTCCTTCCTACTTTCTCTTCCAGATTTACTGTCTCTGTTTTAATATTTAGATCTTTAATCCATTTTGACTTCAGTTTAGTGCAGTGACTTTAGTTTGGTGATGAACCTGGGTCAAGTTTTATTTTCTGGCACATAGAGCCCCAGTTTTTCCAGCATCATTTGTTAAATAGGCTATCTTTCTTCCTGTAAACATGCTTGGCCCCTTTGTCAAAGATAAGGTGACTGAGTGTGGGTTTTTTTGCTACTGTATCTCCTAATCAATTCCATTAATCCTTGGGTGTATTATTGTGACAATACCATGTTGATTTTATCACAGTAAATTTGTATTATAATTTTAAGTCAGAAAATGTAATGCCTCTTGCCTTACTTTGTTGCCCAGGATTGTCTTTGCTATGCTAGGCCTTTTCTGGTTCCAAATAAATTTTAGGAGTGATTTCTCCAGGTCTGTGCAATATATTGATGATATTTTGATAAGAATTGCATTAAATCTGTATAACAATTTAGGAAGTATGACCATCTTCACAATGTTAGTTCTTCCTATCTAGGAGCCAGGAATATCTTTCCATTTTCTGAAATCTTCTCTAATCTCTTTTTTTCGTCGTATTGTAGTTATCATTCAATAGATCAAGAAGATCAAATTGTGAAAGATTTCCTCCTTATTCAGAGCAATTTAGATAATGGATATTCAACCAGCCCCAGCCTTACCTTCTTCCCTTCTATCAATCTATTACCTTAAAAATCTTCTGAAATTCCAGTTTGATCTTATATTTCCTCTCCTGAATTGCTTCTCAGAGCACTTGCAAAGTGTAACTTGTCTTAATCAGGAGCAGTGAATCTTGTCTGGCCCTCCTTCTCTTTAACAAATTTTATGTATTTGGTACAGGGTCTCACTATGCAGCTCAGACTCATCATGATTTTTCTGTCTCAGCCTCCCCAGCGCTGGAACTATAGGTATCTACTGGGGATTGAACCTGGGTCCTTGTGTTTGCCTGGTCAGGTGGTTAGGCTTCTTAGCTATCTCTGTAGCCTTTGGCCTTTGTCTTAAGCCTTATGTTTTTATTTTTAATTATTATTATTATTATTATTATTATTATTATTATTATTATTATTATTATTAATTTTTACCTATATATGCCATTTTCTAGTTCTGCATTTGCAAACTATTCCTGATGCCTACGGATATAGAAAACGCATGCATTGTTATGTGTGGATCATTCAGTGCATTGGAATTCCAGCTGAGACTGTTCTGCCCTCAATTTTCTCTCCTTTCTATATTTATCTTCTCAGTGTGTACAGCATAACCCAATGCTGCTTCTCCCCAGAACTCTTCTTTGACTAAAGCAATTCCTACACGTTCAGTTTATTAGCTGGTTTCTTTCATCTAGACTCAATTATAATAACCTCTGAATGAAGACATAATTACACCACTACATCTTCATATGTTGATGAATAAAGTAAACAAAAACCAAAACAATACATAGTGAAAATGTGTGTTTGCTTGGTGGAGTATATTTGGCAATCATGTGCTTATGGATGAGTCCAAAAATTCAAAAATAACCAAGACTTTAACTCCAAAAGCAAGATCACATCTCTAAAATCTATTACCTAATGGTCAGTTCAAGTTAATGAAGATATTTTCTGTAACATTTCACATTTACTGTATGTGAAATCATACCATCAAAGGTAGTCTTGTCATCTCACTCTCTATGGTGACCTGAATTTCATCATTTTTACCTCATTTGAAATTTTATTTCTTTGGAGCAGTCTTTCCCTCATATCTTGTATTTCTTTACTACTGAGGTCTTTCTATGCATAAATATATTTGTTTCTGTGTTTCCAAATGCAACCTTGTTCTACTTATAATGAAACTACAAAATCCAAAACAAAACCAACAAATTAACAATCTAACACTTCCCAAGGTACTTTTCCGGACTGCTATACAATACCATGCAAATTCTAAAGCCGTCTAATCATCCTTCACCATCTCACATTCAACGTAACTTGCCATTTCCCCTTCCTCAGAGTTCTGCATTATGAGCCAAATAGTCAAGTGTCCCCAATTTCTGTCACTTCCTAAGACAGAGGAAAGCATTTGTCTTTGTGTTTACTTGTTCCATTGACTGAGATTCCTTGCCTTCACATGTCAGTAGCCAGTCATTCAGTCTTACAAATATTTATTTAACTTGTGTTCTCTTGTACATTGTAACAAGGCTTTCATACAACTAGAAAAAGTGAGTAAAGGACTATGATTCACTTTATGGCTTTTAACAGGTAATGTTAACTTGACTTTACCAAAGTTTTATCAATGTACATTTTTGGATGAATTTCACTGAAATGTTGATATCAAGTGAAACTTATACTGCATATTTAAAATTTTTAAACTCATTACTGGATGAAAATTACTATGTTTATGATCTTGACTTCTCAAAATGCACAATATTTTAAAAATTATAATAGTCTTAGCAATTATTGTTTCCACTTTGATAATTATGTTACAAATAAAATGTATTTGCCTGAGGACTAATATTAGAAAAATGATAGTTGTATAACACATTATAATCTATAACAGTTTTCATACTTAGCTTTAAATTAAATTTTAAAGAAAAATAAGTATTAAAACTTTGAATTCAGGTTTATATACAGGATATGGACTTATTATTAAAATCAACACACAAAACTGCAAAGATAATTATTTTTTAAAAGTTATAAAATTTCTGTACATGGAGGCACACACCTATCATCCCAGAACTTGGGAGACTGTAGCAGGTAGATCAGTATGAGTTCAAAGCGAACCTGAACTAATAAGACCTTATCTCTAAAAAGAAGAAAAGAGAAAACTTATAAAATTTCATAAATGACTATTATGAACAAAATATTAGACCAAAGTAAGAAAAGAAAAACATATATGGAAATTATACTATCCTTACTGAGCTACTGAGTACCACCCAATATTACTATCCCTAAAATAGAAAGTTATTACTCATATTAACAAAAACCTTAAACATCTTCCACATGCTCCAGGTTTCACTCTTTATTCGAAGGTTGGTTATTTAGTCATTGTTTTTGCGAAATAAGAAAAATATGTTTTCTCTGAAAGTGTAAGCCAAAAAATCAGTATTTATGAAGTTGGCAAGAACTTACCACCACTTTTCTAGTGAAGGTGGGAAAGAGAGGAGCACAAGAGACGAATTCGGATGCATTCTCGTCCAGTCTCAGCATTAATTCTAACTAAATCGCGATCTGTATCAGTTTCGGGGTTTTTTTGTTTTTTGTTTCTGTATCAGTTTTGTTGTTGTTGTTACTGGGATTTAAACTCAGGACCTTGTACTTGCCAGGAAGGCATTGCGTTTTTGAACTATGTCCCCAGACCATAATTCTTAATTGGAAACAAACTTTTTCTTTCCAAAAAGGCTTTAAAAAAATAAAGTTAGCTGTAACAGAAGGTCAAGACTGTGACAATGTTTGTCATAAACTATCCAATGGGGAAAATACAGTGTTGATTAATATTGCTTTGCTGAGGCCAAGGGTAATAGATTTCTGTATGTTTCGTTTTTATGAAACATGTCATTCTTCCTTTTAGGAAAACAGATAGCATAAATTAACACATTTTTATCACATTTACCATGGTTTCCACACACTACATATTGTCACTACCTTCTGTCTAGCTTTGTGCACTCAGATTTTGCAGTTACTCCTCTGCGTGCACTGGTTTCATTTGCCTTTGCACATCCACTGCCTCTCATGCTACTCAGAGTCAGGTGTAAAAGGGTGCTGTTTAAGGTAAATTTGGATCTGGACAGAGACTGCTCAGTTTTCAAAAGTTGTATGTAGATTCAAATTGTGTCCAAGCACTTTATAGCACAGCTCTTGTAGAAAGCACAATGCCTTTTGGATGCAGGTGAATGCTGTCCCGCACCTTGTCAAGGAGAACAAATCTGTTTAGCTGTCTGGACAATTCTATAGATTATGGCTATATAAACAAGGCATAAATGTGTGTTTTGGATGGAGGGATGCTGGTTTGTACCAATATAATAACACTTGGAAAGGGGTGGGGCTGGCACAGCATGTGGTACAGGGATCCAATCACGGTCCCTGCAGTTGCCTAACATTTCTTAAGCAGGCGCTTTAGACTGCTGAACCATCTTGCTGACCTTTTTCCTTTCCTTTCTTTCTTTCTTTCGTGCAGGGTCTCACTATGCACCTCCAACTCATAGTGATCCTCTTGTTTTCTGCCTCCCTGATGCTGGGATTTCAAGTGTGCACCACCACGCCCAGATTTATCAATCATATCTTTCTGAAGCATATTATATGTGTATCTAAAAATTAATAATATGTATCAACTTATCCTGGAATAGTTAAAAGATTTTAAGTTTGAGTGGCCTCATCCAGTATTGGGACAATAGGTTATTTTCTTTGTCAAACATTTAAAACTCCATCTGCAAGATATAAACTAGGAGAACTGGCTATTTTACAGTAGATATTCTGAAAGGGGAAGAAACTGCTCATAAAGAAAGAAGAACTAAACTGGTGAAAGGGAAAAAGACAATACATATCTTCACAAGAGAGCTAAGTAATTGTATGGCCAGTTGCTATTCGTTCACTGAAAAGCATGGTGTGGCTTATATTATTTGAACAATTTTACATGAGTATATCTTGTAATCTGAACAGCTACTTTGAAGATAGCAATATGCAATATATTAAACCACTGCTCATTCTCTACTAACTTGTTTTGGAATTCTGCATCATTGTTTTTATGTATAATTGGTTTTACTATTCTTGTCTTCTAAATAAAATAAATTATAACTGGATATAGACAAGTTCTTTAAATTTGCTGAGGCTCTTCAGAGACTTTGAGTTCTGGGACACCTGTCTAGTCTTTTTGAAGGAATGTAAAGCTATTCAATTCTGTAGTCAGGGCCTGCTCATGACTGGCCCCAGGTTCAACCAATAAGATTATTCTATTGATAAAAATGCAGTAAGTCATCAGTGGCTTTGATGAAGTTCATGCTAAAAATACAAAATAAATAAAAAATAAAGCTGGTTTATCTTTTAACAAGTTAGCTTATTTTTTAAAAATGCAAGAGATAAATTTTGTGAAACTATGTCAGGCAGCTGTTAGATACTTCAGTACTATAAGTACTTATAATCCCAGCACTTGGGAGGCTGAGGCAGGAGGATTAGTATGAGTTCGGCCCAGCTTGTGCTACAAAAGTGAGTGCAAAGCTAGCCTGAGCTGCATAGCGAGACCCTGTCTCAAAAAGAAAAAAAAAAAACCCAAAAACAAACAAACAAAAAAAAGTCCTCATAATAAAGTCATGTTTTGTTTTGGTGTCCTGCCCTGGAACACTAGCCACCTTCTCCTCTGTTCTGTCTGTCTACCTCAGTGCTCTTAATGTTAGAAGATTAACATCTGCCTTGGGGTTGGCCAACCCCAAGCGCATCGCCAAGGCTGTGAATGAGAAGGTCGGCAACTGCCTGCTGCTCAGAATCAACCAGATCGGCTCTGTGACCGAGTCCCTGCAGGCCTTCATGCTGGCCCAGTACAACGACTGGGGCATCATGGTGCTCCACCAGTCTGGGGAGACAGAAGACACCTTCACCGCTGACCTGGTGGTGGGACTCAGCATGGGCAGATCAAGACTGGTGCGCCCTGCAGATATGAGCACCTGGCCACGTACAACCAGATCCTCAGAATCAAGGAGGAGCTAGGTAGCAAGGCCAAGTTCATCAGCTGAAACTTCCAAAACTCCTGAGCAAATAGGCCACAGTAGGCCAGTGCCAGGTCTCAGGCCCAGGTAGTTAGGTCCCCTCCTGCCACTGCTTCTATAGGTGCTATCAGGGCCACCCGGAGCCCATGACCCCAGCTGTGATCGTTGTGGTTGTCACCTTGTGTCCCACCATGTTTGGAGCCATATGTGTGCCCCAGGCCAGCTTCCCAGTGGTTCTGTTGTGAAATAAAATCCCAGGACGGGGGGTTGGGGGGTGGGGGGTGGGGGAGAAAGAAAGAAAGAAAAAGACGGAAGGAAGGAAGGAAAGAAAGAAAGAAAGAAAGAAAGAAAGAAAGAAAGAAAGAAAGAAAGAAAGAAAGAAAGAAAGAAAGAAAAGAAAAAGAAATTTATCTTTTATTGGTTGATAAAAAGAGCCTTGTGTCAGCCCCGCCCCCTGGGGCGCGCTGAGATGGCAACTGAGACTGTGCGGTGCTGTATGCCTGTAATCCCAGCTCTTGGGAGGCTGTAAACAGGCAGATCACTATGAGTCCAATCTAGTGTGAGAACTTGAACACCCTGTAAACCCTTCCCTAAAACATACAATAAAAAATATAATGCCATATAAAATTTTACATCTTTTGTACTTAGCAGTGTCAGAGACACACATTTTTAAAGAAAAAAAAAAAACACACATGCTTCAAAAAAAGAGAATTTTGTTTATTAAATTGTACATGGTTTGAATTCTTTTGTGTAGCATGTGGTGCACATCTGACCTCTGGGTGAAGACTGTCGTAGAGCAAGTTGGATTTCTCTATGGTTTTAAGGAGGGGATACAGGGCATTCAAAATTTGGATCAGTCTTTGAAAAAATAGATCTGAAAAGACTAAAATACTGTTATCACTTCTCCTTCCACTTGCTCTCCTGCCCAAGCATATGAAAGATGGAATATAGCTGACATCATTCCTAGATTACATGAGTGAAAATTTTGCTCCTTGGGAGTGATATGTTACAATCTGAAACTTCCTGAGAACTTCATCATACAGCATGAACAAGCCTTACTGCAGGTCAATACATGAGTTATTTTCAACTAAAGCCCAATATCTGCTTTATTTTCCTGCCTTCCCTGAACTATGTTCCATGCCAACAGGACATGTGTCTAATTGGGAAACCAACCACAGTACAAGTTTTCTTGAGGTTTGTTCATGCAGGAAAAAAAAAAAAAAAAAAAAAAAAAAGAAAGCTCTCATGTTCTCAACAATGGCTTTAGAATTATGGTCTTGGAAATTTTTAATAAGTAAGAAAATGTTCCTCTATTTTTGCTTTGTTACTAAGATGTTTGTGCATGTGAGACTTAGATTTATGCAATCAGTTTAATCTTTAGATATGCATTAGAGAATCAAAGTCAGGCTTTACTTTATTTGCCTGTTGGTAGGTTTTGTTTGGTGATTTTTACCCTGAGCCTCCCATGATGAGATGATCAGGATTCCCTTTTGTTTAATATGCCCTGAGCCCAGCAGCTGATGTAACTGACTAGGGCTACAATCACCCACTGAGTCAGTGCTACTTTTAGTGAAGGAAATGCATTACAATGCGTTGTGGAGCCCGTGTCAATGCACACGGGCGCTTTTCACAGACTGATCGTAAAATTTTCTGTACAGGACATCAGCAGAAGTCTCCAAATGCACATATCAAACGACAATAATCCCATTTATGCGACCCTTGCTGCTGCCACTAAATAAAAGCTATCTGGAGCAAGACATGTTTATTTGCATGCAGGAATGCCTCCTGGTACATAGCTACAGACTTCATTTTATTTCGTTCAATCACTTTCCCCAAAAGAAGTCAAGTAAAAACCTAATTAATGCTAAGGAATGCTTTATCTTAAAATAGTGCCTTGGTTAATAAAATCAGAGATCATCTGGAACGTATCTTGAGCCTGGACGAGTCTGAATTGCGAGCATGTACAGGCAGCTCACTTCCAAAGTGTGAATCTAAGTAAAGCACTCATCACACACGCAAAGTCTGAGGCTGAACTGTAGCGGTGTGTGCCATAGGGTTGTCACACAGGCTGTGGTAAAGACCTTCTCCCCACAGTCCTAAAGCACTTGTCCTGAGGTGATGGAAAATAAGGGCTCAGGAACCAACAAGAGTCCCTCAGATTCAACCTCCAGTTACCAGTAGGTCAGATGAGCTACCCAGGAATCACACAATGTGAATTCAGATGGTTTACCTGGCAGTCCAGTGAAAGTTATGGGAGTTGGATTTGTTGAAAAAAAAAAAAAAAAAAAAAAAAAAAAAAACCAGAGTATTTTAAGGTTAGTGTTGGACTTTAATATCCTAAAGTGGGATAAACAGTTTTTTAAGCCTAGGAAGTGCAGGCAAAATTAGATGCCTGAGTCATTGTAAGAAGAAAAGACTTGTGCATTAGCCAAGTCTCTGTAGCCTTGATATTTTGATGCAGGAGACCCAGAGTTAGAGAGTTGGGTAGAGGTGACTGAAATGCCCAATCTCCCACAGTAGACCTGCCAGGGCACTGCTACCAGCTGGTCTGCTGATCCTGCTTTGCAAGTGGAACAGAAAATAGGCCTTAATTTTAGAATAAAAGAGAGAGCCAGTAGGAATTTGTGGAATTAGAATTTTGTTGACAGGTAGAAAAGAGCCCAAGAGTTTGGAAACCTGAAATGTGGCTAATAAAAGAGCGAGATACAGTATAGGCTGTATGGATTCTAAGAAGTGAATGGAAGACCAATGAAGACTAGAGACGGGTATAAAGACAGGACAAGCACCTGTCCCTGTGAGGACAGAAAGAGTGGAACGAACTGTCCTCACTGGAGACGCAGTGCTCTGGGCAATAACTTGGTCACTTTAAATTGGAGTAATTCAAGAGATTTGGTCTATAGAAATCAGGTCATAAAGGCAAAGCAGAAAGTACTATCAATAAACTGATACTGCAGGAGATAAATAGCATTATCAGGTCTCTCTCATTGCTCACAGGTAAAAGCATTCTGGGATGTAAACTAAGAGGTAGGGCTAAACCTGACAGCTTCAGTAAGCCCCAGGGCCAAAAGGTAGAGGAACACAGGAGCAAATCCTACCATGGACAGATCACTGCCCTCTAGCATTCACTACCTTTTTTTTTTTTTTTGGTCTTTTTGAGACAGGGTCTCGCTGTACAATTCAGGCTGGCCTTGAGCTCAGTTCTGTAGCCCAGGCTGGTCTCGAACTCTCACCAATCCTCCCGCCTCAGCCTCCCGAGTGCTGGGATTACAGGCATGCGCCACCACACCTGGCTGCATTCATTACCTTTTAAATGAAAAGTTCTCTTATTGATTTATTTGATACACCCGCAGCGCATGCAGTACTCAGGATTGAATCTAGATCCTTGCACTTGCCAAGCAGATGATTAGGCTGTCAAGTTATCTCTCCAGCCTTTAACTGTCGTTTTCATTTTAGGGAAGGGTCTTCAGGTATTTAGGGTCTCACTGCTAGATCAGGCTTGTAGTGATCCTCCTATTTACAGGCTACCAAGTGCTGGGATTACAGGTGCACGCCACCATGCCCGGTCTCAATTGTCTTCTCTGTGTGCCCAGGGGCAGGGGTGGCATAGCAGGCCTGGAGATGGTACCCCTGGCCCCGCACCTGCTTATAGGTGCTTTAATCCACTGAGCTACTTGGCCGGCCCTTAACTGTCTTTTAAAATGCCCTGTGTGCTGCAGCAATTTCCATTATCCCTTAAGAGTCGTATTTCTTTGTCTTGTCTAACTTGTGATTCTAGTCACTCCATAAATTCTAGAAGCCTTACACTTTCTTCGTGACAATACTTCACAAAGACATCAATGTTCAAAGCATATTAATTCCATATTTTATTCCACCAACGCATAGTTCTCTTCTCTGGTAATACAATATTATTTTTATTTTATCTTATTTTATTTTGTTACCAGGGATTGAACTCCAGACCTTGTGCTTGCCAGGCAGCCCCTATGCTGATGATCCATAGCTCTGACCCTAAAATTTTATTTTTATATCTACAAGTGAAGTCCAGTGCTTTTTTTCCACCACTTTGCTTTATTTCCCCAATCCCATCAACTTTCCGAGTTAAGACTGGAAAACCTCAACTAATTTCAGATTAAAATCTGACCCTCCAGCCAGCTCAGAAAAGGCAAGATAACAACGTACCATGCTTATAGTTATAATTATGAACATGAATCATATCCACCTGTTTTTTCACAAAAACTATTGTTTTTTGAAAAAAATGCTATTCTTATTATGACTAATTATATACAACAGCGGTACTTCACTGTTTGACTGTGAATTTCTTCTAAGTCTTTGAAAAGATGGCCACTTCTATGTGAGGGAAACATGGTGACAGCTTTTTGTCACCTGATGGACAGTTGATAAACAATGTCAAAATTTTGCTAAAGCTTCTGTTTGGGAACCAGAATGAAAACGAATGCATCTGTGTACAGCGGTACCACTGTATACAGTTAGTTTTCTCTATCCTAAGACTTTATTTCAAACGATATTATTGAGATCTATGCATTCACAGACTGTGTGGTAGCCTACCTTCAAGGGTCTTCAAGAATTATATGAAAATTCACATGCTTTTTTGTCTTTGTATTGTACTTATTTTCATATTTCAATGTATATGTTTTAATCTTATTCAGCAAATGTTTTTAATACTAACAGAAAATCCCACGCAGATATAAGAATCAGAATTTTAATAACTTCTAATATAGTGATGTGATAACAACTGCATTTTCACTGTAAAGTTGACTTCAGTAAGAAAAACATTAACAAATACCCTAATTCATCAAATATCTACTGGTCATTAATGAGAAATGGGTATGTTCAAAGTTATGTTAACATAAATGAGTACCATAAATAAAGAACAATAAAGAGGATTTGAATATCATGTTAACTTATTAGAATATTTTCTTAGAATATTTAATAATTATTAATAAAAGTAAAATTAGCTTACATGTATGTCATTGCTGCTAAGTAATGTTCACAATCTTTGCACAACCAATGAAGTTACACCAAAGTAATAAATATAAAGATGAGGTTGTAAAAATTATTAACTGAATATTAAATGTAGTAAAACTGATATTTCCCACCCCTCATTTAACACTAAAAATCACTATTACAGTGAAATCAGCTTTCAGGCCAATGCCGTTTTTATTCCCAGCCAAATGTAGGTCTGTGTATAATTCAGAAAAGGATGCCCTAGATAAATGTTTGAGTAATGAATAAAATTTTGTGTTGATTTTTAAGTTCAAACATCTCTGCCAGCTTCCCATTTCTCAATGAGAGGTCTTGGAAGATACAGTCTACATGAACAGAGCGTGCTCACTCACCTTATTACAAAATTATGGTTGTCAATCTCCTTTCCACAGCCACTATCCAGAAGAATGCCAGAGTTTCCAACAACTGCACAGGTCTTAAACCGACGATTTTTCATTGGTGAAACTTCAGGTAAGAGGCTATGCAGATCATGGGAAATATTTAGGGTCCGACGCCTGTCCAGCACATAGTGTATGACATCACCCGGTTTAAAGCTGCTCTTGACCACTGAGACATCTCGTTCTGCATCTAAGAAACGAAGGATGTTCTTCCTATATTTGAAACACAAGCAAAGTTTTTCTCATTTCCCCATGTCCAAGAAATGGCAATGTCATTATCCAAACATGAAACATAAATTGGTGAATCACTCATCCTGAATTTACGAGGTGATAATTAGATCAATCAATTAAATATAAGTTGTAGGAAGTAGAATGCTTTTAAGAGTCATTTGAACAGAATTTGTAATAGTTTTGTTAGTATAGTGTATATACACGTATTTTAGAGAACAAAGCACAGTATATGAAAACATATCACGGAAAATCCACTTCTTAAAGACTTGAATTTCCATAATTGAAGCTTTGCTCCTGGCTATCCATTTTCTGTAGTAACCTGTTTCACTTATTGTAGCCTAACGAGGATGCATAGAAAGAACGTAAGGGTTTTCAATTTAGACCACAGTTAATGTCATGATCTTTCCAATAAACACATATATTTCTAAAACTCATCTACACTTTATAAACATGTGAAGAAAATGTAAAACTATGTCACGAAATGTATATGTAAGTTTTCTTCTTAGCCCACGTTGGCTGGAAATAAGGCTAATAAACTAATGAAAATGATGGGTCGATTCGGTGTTGGACTGTACTTGGCAAAGAGAGGTAAATGCTGCTGTTGTCCCTTCTTCCATCCTTCCTTTTGCTATTTGAATCTTCAAGGGTTATTGGTTATTATTTATTTATTCATTCATTCATTCATTCATTCTTTTGGTATAGGATCTTGCTATGCAGCTCAGACCTGTAGTGGCCCTCCTGTCTCAGCCTACCCAGTACTGGGATTACAGGCATACACTACCACATCCAGTCATGGTGGCCACCAACACTGCACACAAAACCGAGGATCAAACTTAGGTCCTTGAGTTCGCCAGGAAGGCACTTAAGCTGCCAAGCAATCTCCCCAGCCCTGAAACTTCATGATTTTATATAAGAAATTAATGCTCAGCTACAACACTTTCAATTTTCTAAAAATTTAAATAGAGCCAGGCCTGGTCATATGAGTTAGCTTTCTTAAGTGGGAGTGACTAGTTCATGTGTATGTCTATGTGACAGAAAAGTAAAACCACTTCCAATTTAGTTGGCCACCACATCTTCGACTTTGTTTTTTTTTTTTTTACATAGGAGTCTATGCTATCAAATACCTAATATATAAGTTCATCACAAAATTTGAGATGCCCTGAGACATGAAAACTATACATATACTAAATAACTGGATTGTGAAAAATGAGAAAATAGCAGGCTGGGAAAATGATGCACCCTGAAAATTTGAGAAAATGCACTTGATAAAGCTATAGTCTGCCATGATGAGGGAGTGGTGTCTTCTACCTAGTAAATCAGTTGCCCGGGATGTGTTAAAAATGCTCATAGGATGGCTCATGTTGGTTTTTCTGTTTCAATGGGACCGAAAGAGGTGAAGGTCGGCATCACAGTCAAGTTGCAAACTAAGCTGAAAGGACATACATCTGCAGCAAGGCCTTGTAATCTAAACTGAAGTCTAGTAATTTGAACTTCTAATTGTTTTTCTTTTACCCAATTAGTAATAGATTAAAACTGTAAATCAGAGTCATTTTATCACGAAGAAGGACACTGACTTTTAACATGAGTCTAGAATTTGAAATGGCTAAAAGGTAGCTCCTATTAAGTTTATGGAAGTAAATGACAGCTGAATAATTAGAGGAGCAAAGTCCAAATGTCTTATGATTATTTATTTATGTTAGTTATTTATATTTGAACCCAAGTACAAAGTAATAGCTCTGAATCTTGGTAAGGTCTTAAGAAAACTGTATTGTCATACAGTGATACAACTGGTCCATAAAAAATTTGCAATAATTTGATCCACAGCTCACCAAATACATAAAGAGAAAAGCTGACACCAATATTGAGAATGAGTATTATTCCCAGTTTGCATTTATTGCAACTATTTTTGTCTTAGTGAAAATTAAATCCAAGGCCTTTGCACTGAATAATATCTTCAGTCTTTTACTAAAACTGTTTATCTCAATACACAGTCTCATTAAGTCACTAATTGGCCTGGGCCAGCTGCTATCTTTCTGTCCTCCTGACTCAGTCTTGCAGAGTGCCAAGACAACATGTGTGTATGACTACATTTTTGAAGTGACAAAACCAATGTCATTATCTTTTTTACCAATGTCATTATTATAAAATTTATGATCTTACTTATTTTACTCTATGGATATTATTGACTAAGCTTCATCCTAAGTGGTAAAATTTTAAAACTAAAAGCAAACATCCTCCATTTGCAACTACCAATAGAATTCTCCAACTTACACTCATAAACTGGAATGATGTTTGGCAAAGAGAGCTGTAACATAACAAGCTAACATCCTTCTCATTTTCTCTGGCTTTGAATAAACTAATTCCAGATTATTATGTGATCTAATTATGAAACTAAATGATTGAAAATTCTGTACAGATAAGAGATATACCTGAGGCTGGAGAGATAGCTCAGGGGCACAAGTGCCTGGCAAGTACAAGATCCTGAGTTCAATCTCCAGTTCCGCCAAAAAAAAAAAAAAAAAAAAAAGAGAGAGATATACCTGTCAGCTCTTTGGAAAAAAAAAAAAAATATGCCATCTAAGCTTAATTTGTAAAGGAGATTCTGTACAAATACTCTACAAAAGAAAACAGAAAAATTATCAGAAATGCTATAAAGCACTATGATAGTTTATTTTAACAATATAAATATTACATATGAAGAGAAATACAGTTGAAATCCTCAAGATGATTTTATGAACTGAGGCACTGGAGAAGTCTTTCATTATGTTTCCCCCACTTCCCTCTGGAACTGGGGATTGAATTCAGACCCTTGACCTTGCCAGGCACGCATTTACTCTACTGAGCTATCACCTCAGCCCCATTAAGTTGCACCATGTTACTTTTGTGATTCTTTACAAAAGTTAACGATTAGCACCCAAAGTGGCAAAACACAGAAATTTTTGCAGCTACTTAGTAGCTGTCATTTAGTTGTCTGTGGAAAGCTAATATTTTGACTCCTAGATTTCAACAAAAGATTCTCATTTCCTGTGGAAACGACAAGGCTGGCTCTGAAGTACACACTGCACGGCTGTGGCTACACCATCCAACTACACAATCTCGTCATTTTCCTTTGAGAGTGCTTTGAGCAGGTGCTGTAGAGCTGATCTTCGAGACATGCACTTGTGGGGGTGGCATGTTTGCAAGTCTGAACTGAATAGATTAGAGGTATAGATATAGAAGAAAATACGGTAGCCTAGTAACTGTAAAGGAAAAGCCGCTTTACTCCATCAACAAAGTTAGCACTTGCGTGATATTCAGCTAACAGCGTGGACTTTCTAACACTTGGGCCATTTCTGTGTAATAAAAAATGGTCCAAACACCTGAAAAAATTTCCTAAATTTCTAAGTACAGCTCAAGAACATCACTATTTTCTTTTCTTTTTTTTTTTGGCGGGGGGGAATGTGCTATAAAAGAGAGCCTACATGACCTGAGAGAAGTTTACATGTACTATTTTGTGACCCTTGGAAGAAAATACTGCTTAAAAAGACAAAAAGTTAGTCGGGCATGGTGGCGCACGCCTGTAATCCCAGCACCTGGGAGGCTGAGGCAGGAGGATCAGTGTGAGTTCGAGACCAGCCTAAGCTACAAAAGTGAGCTCAAGGCCAGCCTGAACTGCATACTGAGATCCTGTCTCAAAAACAAAACAAGGGGCCCAGCAGGATGGCTCAGTGGTCTAAAGTGCCTGCTTAGGAAAGCTTAGGTGGCTGCAGGGACCGCGGTTCAATCCCCAGCCACCACATGCTGTGCCAGCCCTGCCCTCAGGGCAGGCTGAGCTGGCCATAAAAACAAACAAACAAACAAACAAACAAAAGTTCTGAAACAAAAATAAAATTTGAGCCAGGCGTGGTGGCGCACACCTGAATCCCATAACTCGGGAGGCTGAGGCATGAGGATCGGTGAGAGTTCAAAACTGTACAGTGAGACACTGTCTCAAAAAGACAAAAAAAAAAAAAAAAGACCAAAAGTTACTAAGTTGAAGTGAGAACTTTTGTGTTCTTCCAGCAGTGTTAAAGGTTTAGCCTTTTTTTGTTTTGTTTTTTTAAGTAGCAGTAAAGATAGTAAAAAAGTTTTCCAGTGGGGGATGGGAAATAACACTACAAATTAAAGTGTTGGAGCCACCCAAATAGCTCAGTGGATTGAAGTGCTTGCAGGGGCCCAAGGGTCGGATCCCTGGGCCTACTGTGCAGGCCCCACCCCCGGGGCACGCTAAAATGGCAACTGAGACTGGGTGTGGTGGCACACACCTGTAATCCCAGCTCCTGGGAGGCTGTAAACACATGAATCACTACCAGTTCGATCTAGTAGTGAGACCCTGAACGCCCGTACACCCTTCCTTAAAAATACCAATAAATAAATAAACATATAAAATAAAGTGTAAACATTTCTTAGGAAACATTCAAAGTAGTTGGGAGGGTACAAGATTTGCTTTTTTAAACTGAAAAGGGGAAGAAAACGAGGTCTTCAATGGCTCCAGTATGTTATTGTTTGTATACTCAATGGAACTTTTAGTTTCTATTTTAGGGATTAAATATAGACGCGGAAAATTTTCTGAGATAAACTTGCTGGATCTAAGTGGATAAGAGACAGAAAATAATGACCAGTGAATAATACTGCGATGTAAGTACCTAATACTCTCTCAACACAATGAGGAAAGCTTAGGCTTTTTCTCTCCCTAGCAAGCTGAAAATATCTTAGATTACAGATGTAATGGACCATAAAATGCTCTGTGTATTTGCTAAATATAGTTGGTGCTGAGATTATAAATATGTTAGGGAAAGTAAGAATAGATCTTTAACTTATATATAGTAAGCTAAATGCCATTGAGGGCACGCAAGCAGTACAAAAAGAACACCCATGCAGTTGCTCAGAACGTGATTGACAAAAAATGAACAGTTTATCAGCAGGCTAAATAAAACCATTGCAGAAATAAGAGCAAGGAAAATTGAATGAAAAACTTAATTTATTAGCTGACCTCTAAAGAAAATTAAATAAACAAAAGCTAATATCGATGCAGGGCATGTACCCTTCTAACTTTTGTTAATTTGTAATCAAGTTACAACCCAATATTCAAAGCAGGGAGCTGTATTTCTGTGCATGACTTCAAAGAGCAAGGAGGTTCTTCAGAAGTGTGTAACTGCAACTTCTGAAACCTCTGTTGAATGTTAAAGATAACAGAAAAGAATCTGAAAATGTTTTGTTTCATTTGGCGACACTAAAAATGTTAGTCATACAAATTCTTTTCTGTTAAACCAGGCTGGCTTAAACCGAAAGGTCGGTTTTGTCTGTTAGGCTGACAGGAACAGACACTACATGAAACTTTTCAACTGAATTTCCAACTACAACTTCCCTTTCAACAAAACTCATCGCTTGAAATAGCAGCTGCAGCGGACCACAACTAGTTTACTAAACATTATTTTTTCACTTGTAACTAACCTATCACCAGATGCCACTCTTTCTTCTCTGTAGTTTTCCTGTCAACAACAAGCACATATGCTGTAACAACTAAAATTTAATCTCAACAGCAGCAAATTAATCAGCAATTAATGTGTCACATTGCATCACAAGTTGAAAAGCCAATTAAGTTATGATAGATATTAGTCATCAAATTTTGCAACCTCCAGGTAGATTCCAGACCACCCCCCAAATCACTGAATCACTCCCTTTGGTAATAACACAAAGAAAAAAAATAAATGTTCGTGCTTTCTTATGCATTCAGTAAAGAGAAACAATATGCCAACTTTTATCCAAATGTCTCTAAAAGAGTAAAATTCGTTGACCCATTAGGACTTCTGAAGTTATTATAGTTGGTGACATTTTAATACAAAAAGAAAAATCATAAACATTCACAACCAAATTAAAAGATAAAAGTATCCAAAGTACTTAAAAAATAATTTTTATTGTTCTGCATGCCACAGGGTGCCATCTGAGGCTTAGCCCAAATTTGGTAATATTTGCTGAGTAATATTGGCTGTTATTTTAGAGCAAAACATAATATACATTATATTGTCATGCATTTAAATGATTCACTTTATTTGTATTAAAATATAATATTACAACAAACATACTAGCTAATAACAGACTGGCTGAACAGTCAAATAGAACTGGGTATTTATTTAATAAACTTTCTTTCCCAAGATCAGCTGTACTGGTCACTTAATGACAAAACAAGCAGGAGATGGTGTAAACATTATAGATAGGCCTTTACCTGAAGTAGATCTATGCATGTAGTGGCACGTTTTTTTTGAGAGGTAAGGATAGATAAATTTCCATTTATGTTCAGTTCACTGGTAAAAATCTTAACTTTAGTAATTTTTCTATATATGACATTAAGCGTTGAAAATATCTATTAATAATGTGATTAAGCTGTTCTGATGCGAAGCTAAGCTTATACATCTCAAAACATCTATGTCTGTTTATATTTTAATTACTAGATGAAAATTCTAAGAAATAATCCCAAAATGGGAAAAAAAAAAGTCAAGTCACAAATGTTACACATTGTCAAATAATCTCTCAGTACAATGTTCACAGTTTTATTCTTCACAACACCTAGCACAAAAAAATATGTGGCATTTCTTAGTTTACAATAATGAGGAGTAAACTACTATAGCAAAAGTAAATATGAATACCTACAGTCAGAAGAAGAGCTACAGTATTAATATTTGTGTAGACATTGGAAGGCATGGATGGATATAATAATTAAATTAGTATTTATTACTGAGCACTTACCTGGTAGAATTTGATTTATCTGATAGATTATGTAAGATGGCTAGATATACTCATTACGGTATCACAGCTTCTTACTTTAGCTTCTTCCATTACTTCCTTTGATCCATGCCACCTAAATTAATTGCTCTCTCCTGCTAAACCATTCAACTTGAGGTATTCTGTGTTGACATGCTGCCAATCCAAATTTTCCTTCTAGATCATCCGTATTTCTTACTTTCTAATCTACCACCAAGAAATATGAATCCTAGCCAGGCGTGGTGGCTCACGCCTGTAATCCCAGCACTCAGGAGGCAGAGGCAGGAGGATTGGTGCAAGTTCGAGACCAGCCTGGGCTACAAAAGTGAGCTCAAGGTCAGCCTCAACTGCACAGTGAGACCCTGTCTCAAAAAGACAAAAAAAAAAGAAATATGAATCCTGAAACTAAATCACATCTGGATATATGATGCTCCAGGATTCCATTTCTTATAATGATCTCATTTCCTAATTGAGCTGGGAGGTGTGAGAGAGGAAAACACTAATATACGGGGGGGCGAGGGCACACAGCCCCCAGCCCAGTGTGCCACAGAGAGACTACAGAGAGAGAGAGAGAGAGAGAGAGGAGGGAGAGAGAGAGAGACAGACAGAGAGATGAAGAGAGAGAGGGAGGGAGGGAGACAGAGAGACAGAGAGACAAAGAGAGGAGGAAGAGAGGGAGGGATGGAGGGATGGAGGGAGGGAGGGAGACAGAGACAGAGACAGAGCCAGAGACAGAGAGACAGAGATACCACTCCTCCTGGCTTCTATCCACTACCTATCAGGAAGAACACAGGTCCAAACTGTCTGTTGTCTTTACATTACTGGAGGGATCTGAAAACCCAAGCTTCGAGAAAAAATTTTCAGATTTTTTTTTAAATGCCATCTTTTAAACTATTTGTTTTATCCAGTTTAAATAGACTTTGTTTTCAATCAATATTCTACCCAGGAGAAACCAAAGTATAGGTCATCAGACTCTACAGATCTCCTCATTCTTGTCCTAGGTCCACAAATATAGAAAGCTTTCCTTAAAGAATAAGCACTCATTTCAAATTGATAAGATTCCTGCTTCCAATCCTGATCTCTTCCAGAAGTTTAATAGGAAGGAGCCTAAAGGTTCCTGTCTTTCTCTGATGCCCACCTCTTTAATTTCAAAGAATTTTAAGTTAATTTCATCCTGCTTCAAGTGCCTTTGCCAACGTGAATTGCTGCGCACAGTCTAAGGATCAGGGCCAGACATTCTTCTTCCATGCTGCTTACAACTGTGCACGGGCATGAACCAAGCAGTGAGTAGGCAGCACCCAAGGCAGGCCGATCAGCCTGGGCTTGATTAATTTTTCAATCAGTGAGACACTCTCACAAAATGTCTTTTAATGTCCAGCCATTGAATAATTTTCCCTTTTCCATTTGGAAAAATGTAATCATTTCATTAGATGAGCGATGAAGGCAACAATGTACAATTTAACAACCAAGGCTGAATTCCTGTCATCTTGTTTCTTGAAATGCTATATTGCTTCTAATGTTTTACGTATTTTTTCATTCTTCTTAAAAAATAGTCTCTTGAAATTTTAGAGTTGCTTTACTGAGATAGTGTTACTTAAGCAACTCAACCAGTGCAGCCATGTAATGCAACTACAGAAAAAACTGACCACCTCATTTCCTCAGTTTTAAAACTTTCTGTCCCATTAGTAGTACTAAGTTTAATTTCAAGAGTTTCTTTCTGCCAAATGCTTTCTCTAATAAATGAACTAGCATTCTAGGAAGATTATTTCCTGACTTTTATCCATTTTTCACATCAACTCATACTGATGTAATCACACAGGATAAATGAAATGCACTCAATCACCAACAAAATATGTATTATAGTCTTTATTTCCATTTAAGTGAAATAATATAAAATCTGAATAAAGTCTCAAGGAAGAACTCAAACCTAACTCTAAAAATATTTCTGCTATGAAATACTGGAAAGTGTAAAGTTATGCAAATATTACTCTTTTGTTGAATATTTTATTTCATTAGCATAAATACTGTATATTCATTTTTTAATCATTTACTTATTTATTTGATACAGGGCTCACTATAGAGCTCAGGCTTGAGGTGATCCTCCTATCTCAGCCTCACCAGTGCTGGGATCACAGGCATGCACCACCATGCCTGGTTTTGGTGACCTGCATGGTACACATGGGTCCCAGGGCCAGCATAGCATAAGGTACCAGGGATCAAATTTGGTTCCTTGAGCTTGCCAGGCAGGCACTAAGACCTCTGAATTACTCTGCTCAAAAAATGCATATTCACATCTATGCATTGTTCTTTATATTCTGCAATAGGTAATTATTTCATTTATATGGCTGCATGTTCTTCAGTAAACAACATTAAAGAGAGCTGGTTCGCTCTTTCACTAAAGTATTCTCACTTAACCTATAAATCAGATGTTCAATCTAAGTATGCAGGCCCAACACGTTTGAGAACATGGTGTGAAATTTATGGTGCCTTAATAAAGAAACTTACCTTATCTCCAAGACCAAAGAGGAATTGATCTTCCATCCTTCTACAGAGTGCTGGAAGATTGACGAGCCCGCCTTTCGAACAATTTTATCAGAACTATTGACAAGTGATCGGCTCAAACACAATTCACCATCTCTGGAACAAAATAAAAATGCCAGCTTTGTGAAAAGAAGGAGGGCTTTCATTATATAACACATAATATGACTTACATCCTGGATGAATAAATTTCCACAGGTTGGAAAAGTGCAAGAACAATAAAAGGTGTTGTAAGGATTGAGTGCATGTGGTTTTACTGCAAAAGTCTACATTCATTCATTCATTCATTCATTCATTCTTTCTTTCTTTCTTTCTTTATTTATTTATTTTTAATGTTATGTATTTGGTGCACAGTCTATCTACACAGCTTGGATTTGTAGTGATTTTCCTGTCTGAGCCTCCCCAGTGCTGGGATTACAGATGTTCACGACTATGCTCAGTTTAGGTGGGGAGGTTGGAGGGCTTTGGGTGGGACCAGCACAGCATTCAGTACCCAGTATGGATCCTAGGTTCCTGTGCTTGCCAGGCAGGGCCTTAGACTTCTCAGCCTCTCTCTGGCCCCTGTAATCATTATTACCTGTAACTGTTTCCACATAAAAGAAAAACAAAGACCTCTCTTTGGAACTTAAAGAAGACAAACAGAATTCTCAGCAAAGCTCCGTTTCCTACTGCTCCCCCAACTGACTCTTCTTACACAATAGACAGGATGTTTGTTAAAGTATTCAACATCTCTGCAATTGGGACCTCCAATGTTCATTTTGCTTTCAGAGAATACATTGGAAAACAAGGTCAAGAGCTTTTGTCTCAGAGTAAGGATTGAGTGGCTGCCTATGCAACTTGGAAGCCTTGTATTTCCGGACAACGTCTTTCTGGACCACAGTCGCTATTCCACAACCTTGAAATTCCACCCACTTTCAGTCAACAGGGGGAGGCTAGCAGACCATGTGTCATAGTACTACTGCAAGGTGGCAGGACGGATCATTTTGAGAGACAGGTATGATGTCATTTATACCAGGAAGACATTTGTAGCTCCACAATGCCTTACTCAAAGGACTATTTTCTTATTTCTTTGCAGATGTACATTCAGATTCAGAGTGAGAAAGTACAGTACTTTTATAGTACAGAAACAAAAATATAGCTTTCTCAACATATGCATTTATTTCTTTACATATCATCTTTTAATTTTTTTTTGAATCTTAAAAGCATAGTAAAAAAGTAACATGACTACTTGTCCAAGCCCGATTTCTAAATCTGTCCTCTTCATGTAGGCTTTCCTCGCCTACTATCAATGGAACCTTCTCTTGTGTAGCAGCTGTTGAATGAATTCTGTAATTGAAGCCTTATACTTTGGTATTTTGGTTTGCATTCTTTTTTAAACATGCAGCTCAAATTTGAAGCAGCTCAAAGTACTGCATGAAATGATGCGTTGTAAAATTTAGAACTCCATAAAAATAATGCTTTAAGCTATCTTACTGGTGAAAATGATGTATTTGCATGCCTGTGTGTAGCTAATAATAATAACTTTATAGAGGTCATTAGGATGTAAGGTAGTATAGAGCATTTTTCCCATTCAGTGGCCCATAAGTGAATATTCACATCACACATTAGTGATAATATTTACATACTAATTAAAATATGGATAACCAAAGTCAACCTCGACACTGTACTTTTCATGCTTTTAAGAGTCCAGAGAAAGCTGCACTCTCTGGCCAGACTTTAACTCCAGCTCTTGGGAAGGTGAGACAGGAGCACCATCTTGAGTGCAAGCCTAACCTAGATCACATGGCAATAAAAAGTGAGCTCAAAGCCAGTGGACTACATCGCAATATCCCAGGGAGGGGAACAATAAAAAGCAAAGCAACAAACAACAGCAATAACAGTACCAGTGGGCACTACTATGTTTTCTACTTTTCACCATTAATGACTGCTTAGTCAATATCATCATTTTCTTCCATAGATTATTGTTATTATACATTACCAATAAATCCTCATAAAGATAGAAATGTATACACAGGTGTAGAAGATTGTTTCACTGGCCTATGGATATATTTTTACCTGTTCAGTGATTGTTGTGAGGTACTAAGTTGCATGGAATCTTTGCACATCACCCAAAAGAGATTTTTAAATGTTATAAGCATTTTATGTGAATACAGTGCTATGATGTCACTCTGCTGCATGTGTTATGTTATACTAAAGTTATGATCAGACAAATGGCTTTTATCACTGGAAAGAGTTCTGAATGTACCTCCAAGTACTCATTGTCCTCCTTTAGAGCCAATGGAACTCATGAGTAAGAAGCCCAATATTAGGGCAGTCTGGATCTCTGGAGACTTTTTTTTTTTTTTTTTTTGTATAAAGTTAAAAGTGTCTCAAGGGCTTTTCCACATGTGACCTTTGTAGCATTTTTGTCTCAGGAAAAAGTTGCTTCCCATGAATGCAAGGCATAAAGGATGTTGCCACCCCTGCTTTTCCTCATTACAACTGGGATATGACTTCTGAACAGCTGCGCTGGAAACACATTTTTTTTTTTTTTTTGCATAAGGATAAACATGAAAATATTGAATGTGTACTTTTAAAGGAAAAAAATCACAACACAGCAAAAAAGTCACTCAACATAAGGCAAATACAGCAGGGTAATCTTGCTTCTGCACAACCATGGAAAAAACAGGCAGAAGGTCATCTGTGACAAACCACTGCTCAGAATTAGTGATTAGGATTCTTATGTGGTATGAACAGTGCTTCTGTCTTTGATGTGAGCTTCCTGGCTTTGCACAATTTATCCTGTTAGCTCTGCAGTACATAACGAATATGATGGATTACAGTTCTGGAAAGAGGTCCCCAAAGCTCTGCATTCAACTCCACTGATAGGCTTCCAGCTTCAGCTTTGGAATGAGTAGGCTCCCTTTGGACTCAGTGAAACTTCCTCCTTAATCTAAACATTTGAAAGTGATTTAAAAGAAAAGAATTGCTTGCACACAAACAGAAGGCAATTTTGTGCTTTTATTCCCATGTCCCAAACTACTCAAAATAATGATGAGATGTTCTACCTTAACCTGTCACCCCTAGCTTTTGGTAAAATTGAAAATATAATAAGTGAAGTAAAGTGCTAGTTCTGGAAATCTTGACATCCAAAAGCATACTCAACCCTGAGCAACGTGAAACTAGGCTAGCGTTAGAAACAGCCTAAGTGGGACGTAAGAGCTCCAAAGCACTGCCAATCTTATCACTGATTTCAGAACTCATACCACAGATCAGTTAGCAACCTAATGCAAAGGAAGCCATCTTTTACCTTACATGGATGTCTCTAGAGGATAGGAAAAATAAGTCAGAGTCTCATTTTTCATCAACCAGGGAAGAATGTGTAGCAAGTTCAAGAAAAGTAACAGCCAGAACTGTATCAATGACATCAAAGTTTGATGCACTTGCCAATAGTGCATCTCATTAAATGAGCATACCTACATATCTTATCTGTGGAAGACTTTTTTTTGGGGGGGGGGGGGCTCTTGTTTCGTTTTTTTAGAGAAAGTTTTTGCCGTGTGTTCCAGCTGGCCTCAAACTTGCCTTCATAATATGGCCTCAGACTCCAGAGTCCTGGGATACCATGCCCTACTCTACCCAAGTCTTGAAAGTCTTTATCAAAAATACTTCAAAGTGTAGGGAGAGCAATTAATTGCAGCCCCACTGTGAAGCCCATTAAGAAAAACAAAGAATCAAAGTCAAAAACAGATCCCTGAATATTAGCGTATCTTTTAGGTTCAATTTCATTCACTGAATAATCATCACCAATGTATTAATACGGAAGAAACAGCATTTAGGTGTCCCTCATTACTTGACCAGCTCTGGCATAATCCCTTTTTCCTTTCAAACGTGCTGCTCCTGTTTCACTGTGAGTATGAGAAGACTGCCTTCCGAGACAAGCCGGGCTGCTCTGCCTTCCCCTTCTCTGTACATTTATTTGCTCCAAGATGTTCAAGAAGAGTACTGCGCTGGGCGTGGTGGCTCACGCCTGTAATCCCAGCACTCGGGAGGCTGAGGCAGGAGGATTGGTGCAAGTTCGAGACCAGCCTGGGCTACAAAAGTGAGCTCAAGGCCAGCCCGAACTGCATAGTGAGACCCTGTCTCAAAAAAACAAAAAAACAAAACAAAAAAAAAAAGAGTACTGCTACATGAACTCTAGCCTAGACCTGGAGCTTCAAAGTAGAAGAGGTGTTGAAAAGACAAAAAAAAAGAGTGCATGCCTATTGATAAACAGATATGCAGGCAGGAAAACTAAGTATGAATTTGGAGGAATATTGTACGACTTAAAGGACTATGGAAGGCCTTGCGTTTAAACTCCAGGCCACCCGCAAGGAACGCAGTGCCCCCCAAAGGCCAGAGACTGCCTCTGTTACTTGCCTTGTAAACGCCTGGACCAAACCTCCCCTCTAATTCAGTTCTTTTTAAATCGGCCTCTCCACGTGGCTGGGGTGGAAAACGAGTCAATGGGATGATTAGTTTGATCACTCAACTCCTCCACTATTGGCGAGGGAAAATCAGGAGTTGGGATCTCAAGCTTTTCCACCGAATGTCTCATCCCGGAGAAAAGGAGGACGTGTGCTCAGGACCGGCGCTGTCCTCCGGCACTTTTCTCCCAGCAACAGCGTCAGCCCGGAGGTCCGCGCCACAGCCGGGACGCCAGGGACACGTGCGCGACTGGGACACCCGCTGCTGGCTTGGCCTAGGCCCCCCAGAAGCGCAAGTGCGGGTTTTAATTAAGGAGGAGGCACCGCGGTGGCGACACAGCAGGGAGAGTGATCTGCTTGTTTTAAATGATGGGGGCTGATCCCTCCAGTCTTGCTCCATCGGCCTGGCCACCCGAGCAGGTCGAGAGCGCCTCTCTACCGGCGGGGTTAACTCGCACGCTCCCTACCCGGGAACCCTCGCGGCTCAGCTCGCGAAGGGTGCCCGAGGACGCCCAGCCCCACCGGCTGCTCCCGCTGCGCCGCCCCTTCCCCCCGGGCGCGTGGACCGAGCCTACCGGGGAGGGGTCCCGAGGACCCGCAGCTGCTTGCTGCCGACAGGGATGGGGCGGCCGCCAGGGGCCAGGGAAGGCGCTTGGGCTGCGGCAGCCCCACCCCGCCCACCCCGGCGCACACCCCGAGCGTCCCGGGCTCTAGAGCTTTGTCTGGGCGCAGGCTTCTCCTGAACCCACGGCGCGCGGGGAACAAAGAACCTCGACCCTCACGCCCGGCCTCGCCTCCCACCCTAGCCCGTGTGGGCCGGCGCCTCCCGAGCGCCCCTTTGTCTGCCTGACCCGCGCAGGTCTTCGGGCGCTGCGCACACCCCTGCCCCAGTCCTCCTCGGACAATTCACAGGACCTGCCCACTCCTGCGTAAACGACCTCATGGCGTTCTTTTATATTTTTCTTCTTTCTCAAGAATAGACCTTGAACAGACTTATTGATGTGTGACGACCATCCAGTCTGTTCCTTATTTGCTTTTCATTCTCTGCCATTCCCTCCTGATGGTACCGCTGCTACCTTGGCTTTCCTCAGGGCAGCATTTCCCTGAGGAAATGGGAACCTGCCCTTTGGCTTAAATGCTCATTACTTAGGAAGCAGCAGGAATATTAAGAAACGGGCTCCATGAAGTACGCACACACACACACACACACACACACACACAATGGCAAAGTCCTTCCGTTGTAATCGTGTCAGAAGAAAACAAAACCCAGGAGGGCACCTGTGTTAGGGTTTCTGCCAGCGGACGTCTCCCAACGAGGGAGGATTTCCTAAACAAGACTTTGAACAGAGTAGACAACCAGGTTCATTCACATCCTCAGGAAAAGCTTCCAAGGTCTGTGAGGCACACACAAGTTGCACCACCCGCTGAGCAAACTTCAAAGGCTCGGAGGCTGAGGGGAGGGAGGAAGGAAGTGCGATATTTAGAGAACACACTAGGGCGGGGGAGATTCTGAACTCATCTAGACAAACTAAAGAAATAGCAACAGTACAGTTGGTGAAGATACAGTAGCCCAGCTTCTTTCTAAAACTAGGATCGCCTTTTATTCCTGGACAAACAAATAAAGAATTAGCCTGGATGATGGGACTAGTATGTCTAATTCAAATGGAAATAAACAGATCTGCCCAAAGCCAGACAGAAGCAAACAAACAAAAAAGTAAAGAAACAGAGGACAACAATTTCCTTCTCCGTGGGATTTAACTTTAATCATTCGGGAAACCAGCTTCCCTAGTTTCTCCCCGTCGTTACAGGACACAGAAAAAAGAAAAAAGGAAGGACACCGTTTGGTGAACAGAGACTTGAGTTCTGCCCACGGATTTAAAGGACAAGGGCAAACGTTCTTTGTTGACACTTCTGCAGTGACTTCGGCGTGAGGCACCAGGAGCCTATACAACTGTCACTACCAGTCCTACACTCCGCACTGGGCAAGTTGAACTCGCGGGGAGAGACAACACTGACACACGCGCACACACACACACACACAGTCACACCTCAACAACAGCCTTTGTTATTTAATTCATGAGAATCTCTACCGAGAGCTGAGCCCCAGCGCGCACACTGATAGTACCTCAACCACAGCTCAAAGCGAGACACACATTGCATTTACAGCGTTACTTTTGGGTATAACCCGAAACGGAGCTTTCATTTACCCGATGAGTTGCGTCTCCTGGTGCTCCTCCGTTCTTGCTATTTCTTTTGTCTTATAAAAGATCAGGAGCAGACTTATCGTGCAGATCGTCCACCTCTTCCTAATGGAGCGCATCTTGGGTGCCCAGGAAAGTCCGGGCTGCTCCGGCTCCCGCACCTTCCCTGGAGATAAAGGCTCCGTTTTGGGGCAAGAGTCGGGGAGGGAAGTGGATCTGAAAAATGCGAGGAGAGTGTGGAGTCGGGGTCCCCGGATCGGGTCCCTAGGGTCCGCCGCTGAGGCCACGGTCCCGGGGCTCCCGCTCTGCCCAGCGCCCGGCGCGCAGTTCGCGCCAGCCCTGCCGGGTCGCTCGCGCCGCCTTCCCAGGAGGACTCAGGATCCTTTTGCGAGGTGTCACTTTGTGCTTCGGAGGTGGTGGCCGCTTCTGCAGCTGGGTTCGGGGGCGTAGCTGGCCCTTCCCTCTTGCTAGCAGGGAAGTGATGAGCACAGCCAGCCAATCGCCGCGTGGAGGAGGCGGAGGCTGCCGTGGCCTCGCGGCGCTGGCGGCTGCTCGCGGAGTAACGTCGCGGGCTCTGGGTGCACTGGGCCGTGGAGGAAGCTCGCGGTCGGGTGCGCGCGCGCTCACGCACGCACACACACAGACACACACGGACACACACGCAGGCACGCACGCACATGCACCGTCTCCTAAGACACCAAAGAACCCTCTCTCTGCACTCGGGAGCCCCAAGATAGTCTGTGGACATCGGTTTGGAGCGTACATTTCGGCTGGGAAAAGAACCCAGACGCGGTCGGTGGGAGCAAGAATGCTGTTCTAGATGGAGCTGGGGCTTACCAGAGGCGCAGCTTTTTCCAAGCGTCTTTCGCTAAACATCCAAAGGCTCACAGGCGGACACACGCCCTCCAGGGAGAGCGAAACCAAGCGCGGAAGGGGAAGAGCGGGGAAACCTTAGTATTCCGTGCACAGCTCAGTGGGGAAAGTACAGATGCGAGCACGAGCCAATTAGCAGGTCGCTTATTCACAAAGGAGGCTAGATGACGGCCTCTGCTCAAGACCTTGCAGAGAACAAGCGGTGACAGAGTTGGCCTTAGGGACTTTAGGGATAGTTACGTGGTTCGTTATCATTTGGAAACTCCTCACGAAGACGTTGAGGAAACTTTGATAGCATTTAAAATAAACGTCACTCGGGAGAAGCTGGATTCTGAAGAGGTAAACATCAATACCTGCATACCTACTGCAGGCCACCGCTCTTACATTCAAGCACACCCACCAACCAGCACGTGAATCCAGCCCGGAAAGAAGCCAGGAGGGCAAGAAGGAAGGGCAGTTTTTTATCTGGAAGTTACGCTGGTCCTGATTCGCCTTCGCCTCGTGTTTCTCACTCTGCTCCCTCCTACCATATTGTATGGCATGACAGAGGCACTTTTCTGGTACTGTGTTCAAATTTTCGGTGCCAGCAGCTCTGCACTGAATTTTGATTTCCTGGTCTCACTACTCAGGTCAAAGGATACCTTATCTTGAAGTTGGCCTCCTCAGGCGACAAAGACAGGATTCCTTCTGTCGGATTGTTCAAGTCCCAAGACCTAAAATTTCACATTCCTTCAAGCCAAAGAGAGCCAGCCATTGTTGCCTGTTGGGGCTAACAGATTGCCTGGCCTGAAATGGCAAGGCGCATCATGTTCCAGGCCCTCAGGATACCACAGGACAAACTCTACTTCTTCCCAGCAAAAAGCAAAAAGTGTCCTTGTTTAAGAATCAGAGGTCAAGCCGGGCGTGGTGGTTCACGCCTGTAATCCCAGCACTCGGGAGGCTGAGGCAGGAGGATTGGTGTGAGTTCGAGACCAGCCTGGGCTACAAAAGGGAGCTCAAGGCCAGCCTGAACTGCATAGTGAGACTCTGTCTCAAACACACACACACACACACACACACACACACACACACACACACACACACAAAAGAATCAGAGGTCCCTAAGTGAGGAGTGATAGCTCAGTGGAGTCTGGGCACGCAGGAGGGGAGCCTTGAGTTCGAACAGAACTCCTCAAATGATTGTCCCTTGGCAGGTCTAGCCATTTTTCATTTAGGGTGCAGGGAGCTAAGAACCGCTGTGTTCTCGGAGCTTTGTCTTTGCAGTAGAGCAAGCTAAGGGGCTGGATCTAAATGCTCCAAGGAGCAAGTCATTATGAGTCTTTATTGACACTACAACTGGCCCTCTGGGAGCCTTTGGAGTTTATTGATGTCTGAGCAAATCCTGCTCACGTTGATGCGTTTCTGTTACCGAGACTCTCCAACTAGCAGAAATTGCAAGGATGAAATAGCTTCTTACTTAACTTGGAGGGCTGGAAATTAGGGGGTGGGTGAATCATGATTAAAAAATGTTGAATTCTCTGGGGTTAAATTTTGGTCATGAAAGAGTAAACATATATTATATATATATATATATATATATATATATATATATATATATATATATTTTTTTTTTTTTTTTTTTTTTGTCTTTTTGAGACAGGGTCTGGCTATGCAGTTGAGGCTGGTCCTGAGCTCACTTTTGTAGCCCAGGCTGGTCTCGAACTCACACCAATCCTCCTGCCTCAGCCTCCCGAGTTCTGGGATTACAGGCATGAGCCACCACGCCTGGCTATATATTTTATATTTTAAGTAAAACACAGGTCTTTACTAGTATGGAGTGATGTGCATCGCCTAAATAAATTTATCTGATTATTTCTAGAGCAAGTGATACAGACCAGGTAATGTATAGGCACAGTGACATGTCCAAATATATACCACTACCCATCTATATCTGTAGTCTCCAGACAAAAATCCCATTCGCTAAGAGAGACAGCTTTTAAAATAAATAGGTTTCAATATGGCAACATGCCTTTGGAAGTTCCATTTGATAAATATAGCTGGTATTTGGGTCGGATTCCCAGTAAATGCCTGGGTGGTGTTTTAAGGCTATCAGTAAAGGTGAGTGAGCTTTCCAATGGGGTGAATACAAGAACTGAGGCTTTCAAAACTATGGCGTGAGCCATGCAGAGGAGGTGGAACACCGCAAGGAGATCGTTGCTTGCAACTGCAGATAGGAGTGAAAAGTGAGTGTTTGGGGGGCACTTTGAAGCCCATCAGCATTTCACAACAGGAACCGTAAAAAGTGAGTGGTGAGTCATAAACTGTCAGTAAGATCTTAGCATTCTGCAGCTCCACAACAGGGAGGTGTCATCCCTAATGGCAAAGCCACAAGAAAATATTCAAGTAGAAAGTAGGTTCAGCCGGGCGTGGTGGGCTGTAATCCCAGCACTGGAGAGGCTGAGGCAGGAGGATCAATGTGAGTTCAAGACCAGCCTGGGCTACAAAAGTGAACTCAGGGCCAGCCTGAACTGCATAGTGAGATCCTGTCTCAAAAAGACAAAAAAAAAAAAAAAAGGTTCAATTGTTCTATTTAATTAATTAATTAATGTATTTATTTTTGTGGAACTGGGGAGCGAACTCAGAACCTCGCACTTGCCAGGCAAGCACTTGGGCTTCTGAGCTATCTCCCTGGCTCCTCTTCTCTTTAACTTTAAATCAAAGTAAGGGAATTTTTTTTTTTTCACCTGGATCAAACAGAACAAAACAAACCCAACAAGAAAGCTAAATTCTTAAGAATAGTTCAGAGAACAGGTATGATAACTCTTAATGCCCAGAGAACAAAAAGTGAACTCTGAACTTGGAAATGCCGTTACTTATGGCTAACAGGATAATGACTTTCATTATGAGGTGGCTGATTCTGCAATAGTGTTACTAGTCCTGTCAGGCTCAACAGACTCAGATCCCTATATTGAAATAATTTGCTTTTGGAAATGCCAATAATGCCATATGTTTAGTGTCATGAGACCTTTGAGAACATATGCCCACACAGTTTTCCAATTTAAAAAACGTAGGTCAACACTTAGAGCAAAGTGATGACAGTGTGGTTCCCCTCAATATGTAATCAGTAATAAGAGTTATAAATATGAATTAATAACTCTTGTCTACACAATGACTATTTCTGATTCCCTTTCTCTCTTTTTACACATGTGGTGATGATCCTAAGCAAAGTTCATCCTAAATTTCCATTCTATATTTGGACTATAAGTTCCATAGTAAAAATTTTGTTTTTATCCAATACTGTTCTGCAATTATTGTGCAAATAAATAATAAAAGTAATGATGGTATTAAAAGCTATTTTGTTATTTAAGCTAATTCAAGTTTATATTTTACCGGTGGGCTTTGCCCTCAAATTTAGTTAGAAAAAAAATTGGAGAGACACTTGCAGATGTACAGTGGAGTTTTCCACGACCTATGACTTTTTCATAGACTATTTTTTAGGACTGTTGTAGCTTTGCCAAATCACAGGGATCCTTACACCCTTGCCTCTGCCCACATTCACAGGGCCCTTGTTAGCAGTCTTCACCACAGCAGTACATTTTTTTTTTTAACCATCTGTCAACCTAGAATGAACAGTCGTCGTTGCCTACAATACCATTTTTATTAGGTTTCATTGGTACTGCAATTCATCACTGGCTGGGTGTTTACATATGAAAAATGAAATTTATGCGCCTTTCTAGTATCAAACAAAGTAATTCCACTGCCCTCCAATTTTTTTTGGCCCTGACCACAATCCATGGTTGTCAGTAATATTTATTAGTATCTCCCTAGGTTTTTGTATTTCTGTCTTTTTAAATTTTACTTTATTATTTATTTGGTACAGGGTTTCCTCTCTCAGCCTGCCCAGTGCTAGGATTACAGGCATGTGCCACCACACCTGGGTTCAGTGGCCAGCTCAGAGCAAGGCTGGCATGGCACAGAGCACTGGGGACTGAACCCCAGCCCTCACACTTGCTGAGCAGGAGCTGAGAATGCAGAGCTATCTGCCCTGTCCATTGCCTCCCTAGTTTTACCTTTTTCAAATTGTCACAGGCTAGGAATCATTTTGTACCTTGCCTTTTCAGGCTCTCTTGTCTGACTTAGCAACATGGCTTCATGTTTTATTCATAATGAGATAATATTCAAGTATGTTTTTTTTCCACAGCTTGGAAGCTTATTCTTCTTGACACTGAATACTATTCCACTGTATGGACAAGCCACAGTTCATTTACCCATTTACTTCTGGAATCACAGCTTTTTCCAAGTTAGGATAGTTCTAAATAAAGGTGTTACAAATATATGCACATGACTTTTTTTTTTTTTGTATACACACAAAGCTCTCTGAAAAAATAATAAGAAATGTGAATGCTAGATATTACAGGAGGAATATGTTTAGTTTGTAAGGAACTACTAAACTGTCTTCCAGTGTGTCTACACATTATGCATTTCTACCAGTGATGATTGAAAATCCTTGCATTGCCACACCCTTCACGCAAATTGTGATTATGATGTTTTGGCTTTAGGGATTTGCGATACATGCACAGTGGTGCATCATTATTGTTTAAATTTCCCATTTCCTAATGATGTATGCTATGGAGAAACTTTTGATATATGATACTGAGGAACAGATACAGGGTGAAGTAACTGTATCAGTGGAAATGTTTTGTGTAGGCAGATTTTTAAACAGGCTGTGCAATTTCCTACTATTTGTTTTGTATTCTTAGAATATTTTGGAGAGCAGTCCAGTATCACAGATGTCATTTCTAATTCGTTCTCTCAGTTGATGCCTGGCCTTCTTACACTCTTGACAGCTTATTTCACAGAGCAAAAGTTTTTAATTTTAATGCATCTCAGATTATCAGTGAATTTTTTTTGATTGTATCATTGATACTGCATTTAAGAACATAATCACAAAGCCATGTAGATTTTCTTAGATATCATATTTGAAGAATTTTATTGTTTCATATTTTGAATTTCAGTTTCTATTTGAATTTAAGTTTACATTTGGAGCAACATTTTTCTCATGGATACTGGCTATTTCAGCATCATTTTTTGAAATCGTAGTATTTTTTTCTTCATTGTGTGGCCCTTTTCCTTTGTCAAAGATCAGTTGATTGTATTGTAGAGAGCCCTCTGGTTGCCTGCTATGCTCCACAGGATGTTTTGTTTACTAATGCCACATCACCTGGTTTATTACATCTTTACAGTAAGTTTGAATTGCTTCCTGACTTGTTATTCAACATTTTGTTAACTATTCAGTATCTTGTGGCATGCTGTATAAGCTATGATGTCAGTTTGTTGACACTTATGAAATGTTTTCCTATGATTTTGGTAGGGCTTACAGTGAGGATACCAACTTGAAAAGAACTGATGTCACGACTATTGAAAATTTTTCTCTCCATGAATATAGGCTATCTCTTTATTTAGGCCTTTTATATATGAAAACAAAATATTATATTTTCCTCATATAAACTTTATACCTGCTTGGTTAAATTTATAACTTTTAAGTATAACATCATTTTAGAAACAAATATAAAATACTATATTTTATTTCAAATTTTAATTGTTTATTGTTGTTACCCATGCCACATTTAATAATTAGAATGACAGATGGTGTAAAATTTAGAGTTCTTTTATTTATCATTATTATTTTTTTCATTTATGTATTCGGTACAGGGTGTCACTTACACAGCCTGAACTTCAGTGATCCTCCTGTTTTCAACCTCCCTAGTTCTGATATTACAGGCGTGCACCTCCATGCCCAGACTAGACCTCCACTTCAGCATGCACAAGGGACCCAGCTAGCACCACATGCGCAACCTTCAACCCAACCCTGGTCCCTCCATTTGTCAAAGCAGGTGCTTAGTCCACTGAGCTATCTCAGAGCTCTTAAAAAGCATAGTCAATATAATCTTTATATAGGGAAATAAAAATAGGATTTACTTCATAGAGCAAGTCCATGTTCTGCAGGTTGGCAGAGTAGGATGGCAGGAGGGAAGTGTAGGGAAGAATTGATGTTAACATTTGAAAGTTTGAGTGTGAAAATACTTGACATTCAGATGCTGTAAGGGTTTTGTTTATTGGTTTATTTGTTTGTTTTTTGGCACTGGGGAGCATACTGTGGATCTCACACTCTCCAAGCAGGTGCTTGTGCCCTGAGCTATCTCCCTATCAGGTCTGTTTTTAACATGGTTCTTTGACCAGCTTGATGATTCCTACCCACACTGTAGAGAGTAATTTTCACCATTCACATTTCACTTACTTAAAAGTTATTTGCATTGGGCCAGTGAGATAGCTCAGCAGTCTAAGGCACCTGCTTAGGCAAGCTCAGGCAACCACAGGGGCCACCATTACATCCTAGGCACCAAATGCTACAGCAGCCCACCCCCAGGTCAGGCTGACCTGGCCATAGCATAAATAAATAAAGTAAGTTTAAACTGTTTTTTTTTTTTTTTTTTAAATAAAGAGTTATTTCCATTAAACACTATGCCTCCATTGCTACATCATGGTCGGATCATAGCTCCGACAAATTGCCACATAAAGCCAAGCCTCACAGATAGATAAGTTGATCTTCTATTAGTGAGGCTTATTCATGGTTGACTTTTTACCTGCAAGCCATGACCAGGAAAAGTAATAATAATAATAATAGTAATAATGAAAAGTTAGCTGTTCATGAGTAGGCGGCATGTTGTTCCTTTGTTTTGGCCACTATCTATTTCTCAAAAATGTCTTTCCAAATTCATTTGCCTTCACGTGAGCACCCATAAAATATGCATGAGTTTTTCTCTGAGTATTTATTGACCTGCTTTTACTGTTTTATGTATGAGAGCAAAAAAATAACAAGCTTTCCACAGAAGAATGACTTTGACAATAAGTAGAAGACACAGTCATAAATTTAGTTTAATTTCTGGGACAACAGGAAGGTCCTATCCCCGCTATTGTGAATTAGTCCTCATTGTTCCGCTCATATCATTTATAACATTACTCTTTGTATTTTGTACTCTCACTTCTACCTAAAGAGGAATGTCTGTTCTGAAAATATTAAGTACCATTAATTAAAGGTTTCTCAACTTTTTGGTAATCACTTGGAATATTGCTTAACATTTTAAACTACTGCTGATTGAATATACTCCAGATTATACAATTTGAATTGTTCACATTCCATATTTTGTTTGTAAAATCTTGCCTCCCTGAGTTCCACAGTCCCAGCAATGCTAAAAATGTGTAAATGTACTCTGTACATTTTGGGAAAGCACATCTTCTTATGTAGGGATACATTTTCTGTGATTTTTTTGTTGTGCTTTCCTGATAAAACTAGGAATGGGGACCTATCTTATAAAAAGAGAGTATTCATCAGGCTATATGGCCCTGTAACCTGATTTCCTGTTGAATAATAGAAATTTAGTAAAGAATTCTCTGTGTACCTCTATTTAGGGGGTATATTGTATTTTGTTTAACCAACTTCTTTTATCTCTCAGGATTTTTCTTTTCTCACTTTGCCTAACTTAATTACTAATTTAATTAACAGTATTAATCATCAATTTCTTTTTTACTGTGACCTACTTTTCTTTTATACTACTTTTAATCCCCCATATTAAAAGCAAAATAAGAAAAAAAAGCATAAATTTTTAAGGATAAAACTGCATCTGTATAACTTCTTTCACGGTTGAGAAGAACACAGCAAACATCTTTGGGAAGACCTACTTCAGTGTATGTATCATTTCCACGGAACACTTCATTGTCCTTTGAATCTTGTGGGCCATTTGACATTTAAATGATAATTTAAGGTTTAGTACAGGAAGGCTTTAAGAACAATGATTCTGCGTTCATGATTAGAGCGAAGACCAGTAATAAATGTAGCCTGCTGAAGGTTTTTCTTTTCCTGAGCAGCAGATCAAAATTAAACAAACATGCCCACAAACACCCATCTACAGGTGCCAATACTTCAAATTTCTTTGAAAAATATTGTGAAGCCATTTACCACCAGATACACTCTGAGAGGAGCAAATAGACCAGAGGTAGTGGCTGCGTCATCTTCATTTCTATGTAATTTTCAGTTTTGTACAGAGCTGTTGTTCATTGTTTTTTACCCCCATGGTCCCTGTGGGGATAAAAATATTACAAAGTGAATATTTGCATAAGGAGACACAGAGGTCATACTTTTCCTACGTAATAGACTGGAATTGTAATAATCTAGCTTTTTTGAAAGTAAATAGTTCACCAAGTAAATAAACAAAGCCTGTGTGAAGTACAAGTTCGAATGCCAATTTGAAAGATGCCAAATCTGTCAGCCAGAGAAAGTTGCTGTCGGAGAGCGAATCGATAGACACTCATTGTGGAGAGCCAGAGGAGAGCCAGAGGGACTAAAAGAAAAATAATGAGTCTAATTCACATCTGACCTATGCCCTTCTAATACAATATAAATAATTGATCTATTCTCTACATCATCACAATCATAATTCACAGTAGTCTACTAGAAAAATTATGTCAATTTCTATGGATAGTTTATAAACTGATTGTAATTCCATTCTTAAGATAAAAAACAAAAAAAACAAAGAAATTCGTTTTAAAACTCTACTAGTAAAATGAAGGCCAGCTAGCTCAATCTCTTAAATGCAAAGAATGTGGTTGCTTCTTACAGTAGAATTTTTGTGAGCCACTGATTGGCTACCAAGTTTACTAACTCAGATATGTTATAATCTCAAGCCACAAGTGTTTCATATGACATAAAGAAGACGTATTATCCCACTCCTGAAGCTGAATGCCTGCGGTCCTCATCTCACGTAGGCATACTTCCCCAAGCAATGAAAGTAGATGTAAGGCTGCTGGCCAAAGTGCACTTCCCCTAGGACTGTGATAGGCTGGCAGCTGCTAACCTTTCTATCAGGTTTCCTTTTATAGGCTTTCTGGTATAGAGTTCACCCTTTCCAGCTGGTGCATACTTACTCTTTAAATTTCTTAATTTATAGGCAGGTTCAACGTGTGCATTCAGATGTGTGGCTATGGGTCTCCTTTATGTAAGACCGTGTCTCTGCTCTTTAATTTTAAATTTTCTTTCTTCAAAAACAACCATACCCTGGCCCATTTCTAAATACCCAGTGTTTACTTCCTTGTCCTTCCAGATGATCAGCGTTACAGATACATATTCTTTAATCTTAAAAATGCAGAAAGTTTTTGTTCAGGCTCCTCAACAAACCAATATTTACATTTAAAAGATAAATCTTAGATAGCACATCAAAAGCTTAAAATACTTCATTGATCGAGGCAGAAAGATTCACTTCCACAAAGATTAGTTAACAATGAGTGCAGAAATATGCGCAAAAGCCTCAAATCCATTTGTCCTTTCTTATATTCCACTCTGAACTCCAGAGCCTTTTTTTTTTTTTTTTGTCTTTTTGAGACAGGTTCTCGCTATGCAGTTGAGGCTGGCCTTGAGCTCACTTTTGTAGCCCAGGCTGGTCTCGAACTCACACCAGTCCTCCTGCCTCAGCCTCCCGAGTGCTGGGATTATAGGCATGAGCCACCACGCCCGGCTCCAGAGCCATTTTTTAGTTCATTGAAATAATAACGTAGTGAAATACACTCTCCATCAGTGTACAATGCTATAAGTTCACTAACACATATAACGCAGAGCTAGCACTCTGACCAATGCATTTCTGTCATCCTGGAAATGTCTTCTGTCCCTCTTTCTGGTCAATATTCCGACACAGGCAGTACTATTGTATTCTTTATATTTCCATAAATCGTATTATCTGGATCTTAAGCATATAAAAGTGGATGTTAGCAATACATGCTCTGTCATGATTTGGTTTGAAAGTTTTCAATATTTTAATTATTGCTATTTCATTTTTAAAATATTAATTAGGGACCAGGCGTGGTGGTGCACGCCTGTAATCTCAGTACTCGGGAGGCTGAGGCAGGAGGATTGGTGCGAGTTCAAGACCAGCCTGGGCTACAAAAGTGAGCTCAAGGCCAGCCTGAACTGCATAGCAAGACCCTGTCTCAAAAAGACCAAAAAAAAAAAAAATATATATATATATATATATATTGATTAGGGAACCGGGGAGACAGCTCAGTAGAATAAGCACTTGTCTGGCAAGTGCAGGGTACTGAGTTCAATCCCTGGTACTGAAAAAAAAAATTGTTTAAACTAGGCACACATTGGGGCTGGGGAGATAGCTCTGAGGCACAAGTGCCTGCTGGGCAAGTGCAAGGTCGTGAGTTTGAACCCTGGTCCCCAAATAAATAAGTAAATAAATAAATAAATACACAAACTAGGCACACTGCTACATGCCTATAATCACAGCCCTATGGCAGCTTGGCCCAGGAGGATCACATGTTTGAGTTCAACCTGGGCAAATTACAACTTAGTGACACCTTGTCACAAAATAGAAAATAAAAAGTTAATGGAGGAGGAGCACAGGATGTCACTCAAAGCAAAACCATTTGCTCAATCTTCAGTACCCCAAAATTTGTTTAGCTCATTGCAATACTTTGCTCTAATACATGTTTTTCTTTTGCACTTTCTTTGAGCTACTAAAAATTAATAGGTATTTTGAATTTGATAATCCAAAAGTTATAAAACATTCTTCCATGTGTAGTGCTTTTCTGATTTGCCTTAAAAAAATCTTTTGCATTTGGCAGATATTCTCCCCTATACTTACCTTCAGAAGTCTGGAGTTTTAGCTTCAAAATTAAGATTGTTAAACTTTTATTTCATATATTATATGAATCTTGGGTTAAGATAAACTATCCATATAAACACACAGTTATTTTAGAAGTATTGGGTGGTATCCTTTCTGATCTGAATAAGACTGTTCAATACCTTTATCAAAATCTAACTGATCTCAAGTCTACATTTGGGGGGCTGACAAGAGGGTTTAGTGGTGTAAGTGCCTGCTTAGGAAAGCTTAGGCAATAGCAGGGACCACAGTTTGATCCCCAGTACCACATGTTGTGCCAGCCCTATGCCCAGGGCAGGCTGAGCAGGCCATAATACAAAAAAAAAAAAAAAAAAAAAAAATCAAGTGTATAGTTTGAACTTTACTCTGACATATTATTTTACCATTTTCACATTGTTTTGTTTTGCTTTTCTCTGTTTTGAAACAGGGCTTCACTATGCAGTTCAGGCTGGCCTTGAGCTCCCTTGGTGGCCCAGCCCAGGCTGATCTCAAACTTGCAAAGATCCTCATGCCTCAACCTGCAAAGCGCTGGGATTATAGGCAGGCATGCACCAGCACATACAGCTTTAAAAATGTTTTATTTATTTATTATTTATTTATTTATTTATTTATTTATTTATTTATTTTCTGGTTTCAGAACCTTTGTTTGTTTATTCACTCATTTTTTATGGCCGGCCTAGCCCGCCTGAGGGCAAGGCTGGTGCAGCATGTGGTGCCGGGGATCGAACCGCGGTCCCTGAAGCTGCCCAAGCTCCCAAGCAGGCACTTTAGACCACTGAGCCATCCCGCTGGGCTTTTTTTTTTTTTTTTTTTTT